>VDFB02192527.1:0-16637 GCA_007258455.2 Sequoia sempervirens | reverse complement strand
ATTAACCATTCATTGAAATTTCAAATAAATTACATTTTTAAAAACTAGGCTTCCATTCTACAAATTTTAAAAAATATATATATTTTAAAATCTATTACTTCAAATTTGTGGGGAGCATGGCCAAAATTTCCGCTTTTAGGAAGTGCTCCACTAGAAAATTAGTAAAAAATAAAATATTCATTAAAAAATACAGAAAAATTGTGCATCAACTAGATGTTGTTAGCTAACTTTTGACGATAGTGATTTTAAAAATACTAAAAAAAATTTCACCGTGCTCAGGGTCGTACAAGAGTTGCTATGTTATGTTTTTTCTGAAAAAACAGCACCAATTTGTGTACATCCCTCTATTGAACCCCTTAATCTCAACCATTTTCAAAATAAATTAATAGTTTAGAAAGTAGACTCAGAGCACTTCGATCCTTGTTTTGTTCCATCTCAAAATTTTGAGTGTAACTATCCTCAATTTCATTCCAAGGTCAGCATTTCCTGATTTTAGAAAAAAAGTGGCCACTTAAGCCTCCTTTTTGGGAACCATCTTGGTGCACTTACCCAATAATGGACCCTAGTTTCATGGTAGATATGGATTAATTTTAATTCATTGGAAACCATTCTTAAATTTTTGATTGAATCTAGATCACTAATGTCACCATTTGGATTTGGTTTTGAAACATTCCTTGCATATGCCAATAAACAAAATGGTTCAATTGTTGGCTAAGAAGGTGGGATGTTTTTGTCTAAATTCAACTTTTATCTTCAACAATTTATATTGATTGGTTTGATTCCAAATTGATTGATTGAAAGTTTTGGTGAACCTTGTGAGTTTTAAAACCTAAATCATAAAGTTGAAGTTCAAGGATTACTCTAGTAGAAAACTATATGTGTGTTAATATGTTAATATGCAAATGAAATATAATTCCCATAAATTGAAATATTCGAGCATACAAATTTAAAACATATTGACAATGCAAATGATTTTTTTCCATTTTAAAATGTTCAAGCAATTAGATTTAAATATAAAGCGATGCAAATGATTTTTTTCCATTTTCAAATATTCAAGAAATCAAATTTAAAACATGTAAAGCGATGCAAATTACACCCTAAAATTTCTTGGTTTTCAAATGCAACTTTTTCTATTTGATTTCTATTTAGGGTTGAAAGGTAAGTTTTTTGATTTCGAAAGGTAATTTTTTTGTTTGATTACGATTTAAGGTTGGTTTTAATGTTGGATTTCAATTTAAGGTTTATTTTTTGTTTCATTTCAACATGTGAGGATTTCATTTCAAGTTTTATGTTTTGATTTCTACAAATGAGGGTTTCTTTTATTGCAGGAAAATAGAAATACAAAAAACCCAATATAAATTTGAATAATACAAAAAAAAACCTAAATTCATATCTAATTTTTTATTTTTTTTAAAGTAAAAAAATACAAAGAAAAAAGGGTCAATTGCTTACCTAGAGGTCACTATTAGCGTGCTCAACCAGGATCTTGTATGCACAGAGTAAACATGATGTTTTATTTTTCTTTTTTTTTAATAAATACCTCTATGAAATGGAATCTCAATTTTTACAAATCAAGATCTTGTTTTTTACAAATTGGGATCCTATTTTGTAAAGAGTGGATCTTGTTTCCCAAGGGTTGGCTTGAGACACCAATGCAAAATTGGATCCTAATTTTTAAAAAAAGGGATCCCATTTAGATTTTTGGCTCAGGACCCAGAACCTAACTGGGATCTCATTTATTAAAAAATGGGATCTCATTTCATTGAAGCCCATTTCAGGATTTTGGCTAAGGCCAAAACTTCCACCTTAAGTGGACTCAACTTCATGCATTTACCCTATCCTTGGTTATTTCAGAGTAATTTCTTATCTTAAAATATTTCTCCATTTTCATGAGCCATGCTTCAACTACATCCCCACTAGTGGTTCCCTCAAATTTAGGAGGGGTGACCTTCCTCATATCTCTTGACAATTCATTTACAAGTTGTTTCCACTTATTTCCCTCAAACCTAGATTGTGATTCATAATTTTCATGATCACTCAACTATGAATGATCATTGGAATTTTCTCCTTCCTCTCTATTAGGAACTTCATGTTCTTTCCTTTCCATTCCTCTTACCTCTTGCTCGAGGTGTCCAATTCTTTCTCTAGTCCTCATTCATCATAGCCAAAATTCGATCCAATTTAGCCTCAAAGTTTTCTGCACCTTGGCCTACCTCTTGGCTACCCCCAAGGTTGGTTCTTGTTCTAACCATTTTCACAAGTAGTGTTTCACTTGGAGATTTCATTTCAATTAGATCCTATGAAGGCTTTACTTAGCATTTTAAAGTATTTTAAAAAACATTCATTCACAAAGAAGTTGAGAGAAGAGTTTTGCATAGATTTTTTTTGCAAAATTAAAATTTTTATTAAGATCAAAGGATTCCAAATATCATTATATTTACATAGAGTGACTATTCAAATAGTATAAGGGAGAATATCCCTTGGAGTCACTTTCCAATGCATCCTAAGCTAAGTGGGACATATCCCTCTAATTATTGTTCAAATACATTATCGAAGGGCACATAACCTTCAAACTCACTCTTAGATACATAATTTCAAGGGATATATCCCTCTAATTCACCACTAGAGGAAATTATAAAACTTTCAACAATGGAAGAACCCAAGGGTCCCTAAAAATCATGGCAGGACTAACATTCCACTCTGAGGGCATATCCCTAGTCTAAAGTGGTATAAAATCTAACTTTACGGGAGAGACAGGAGGTGCAAAGTTAGTTGCCTTGTGCATCAACTTTATTTCTTGACTGACACAAGATAAGGCATGGATAATAGTCTTAGTATCACTAAGTCACATTTCATTGTCATAATTAGTTACCTCAATGGTCCTAACAATGACTTTCCTTTCTTTCTTTTCCTTAAGGTAACACTCATTTTTTATTACTGACTTCCTTGTAGTCATCTTGAGATGTACCATCTTGGCACAAGAAGTAAACACATTAGATTCACATAATTTTGGATGAAAGCATAACAATCTCATAGGTTCCAGAGCTGAACCTAGTAGCTTTGATACCACATATAACATGCCCAATGTTTTACCCTTTGATTTTGCCTATGTTTTAACCCACATGTGAATAATTCTTATTTACCAACATAAAGCAATAATTTTTTTCTTTTCTAATTTAATAACAAGATGCACATTTGAAATAATCCCATTTCAAACTCCCATTCCATTTATGAAGAAAAATTACATAATCCCATGTAAAGATAACATTTTTCCAATTATAGTTCCATAAAGATAAAGATATATGAATACATACATAGCTTCTAAGAGCTTTAATGAAATAGATTAAAAATGGTCCAAATGTCCTTGCTATCATGCATCCTCAAGTTTTAGTTTCCAATTGTATGATGGAGAGTATCACTCAAGCATTTTTTCATCAACCATGAACTTACTGCAGTCCCCCACACATCTACCTAATTGGTAAGATGGACCTACCCTTTGATGAAGAGATTGGTCTGGTAACCTCATAATACTAGCCTTCCTAAGCATGGTGTTGTGTCCTAAATAAATAAAGCTACCATACATTGGCTACAACCTACATGCATGATATTCATAGCCTAGTTATGCAAACATGGCTCACAATGAACTAACAAGTGTAATCAATGGCTACTTACACTACTTTGGCCAAAGATTTCATATATAAACAATCAATTGCTCAATACTTCGAGCATAGTTGTATGCTCACCCACCCCTTAGCTCAATTTGGTATTTGACCACTCATACTCTTTCCAATCATAACATAATTTCAACCTAAAAGGTAATGACATAACTAAGTGACCACTATGTTACTCCCATCCATGGATTCTCCTAACCACTAGATCAACCAAATTAACCATGCATGTACATATAGTTTTGCAAATTGACATTCTCAATATAGTATTTCAAGATAATATCATTTTTCATATTTCATACTCTATGCAAGAATAAATATATTCTATGACAACCTAGGTATTGTACTAATACGCTATGATTATCTTGATTAGAAATCACAACCAAATAATTCCAACACAAGGAATAAATATAAATAAAAGTATCAACCAAAAAGGTTTCACCAAAATAAGAATTCAACAAATATCATGCAAGCTCACCCAAAGTAAGAAATAATCAAAGATCATGCAAGCAAGCACCAAAGATCATGCAAGCTCACCTAAAGTAAGAAATAATCAATTATCATGCAAGCAATATCATTCTTCGATTGTCAAAGCTTCAGCCAATGGATATGGGTCATCCTATTCTAGTTGATCATGGCTCCCATCTGAGGCAGAATCCAAACAATGCAAGCACTTCTCTTCATGCACGGGTTGTGGGTAGTCCAAATCTGAATGTGCCTCCTCTAGTGCATGATAATGTAAAAGTATTCCAGGAACTACAAGGGGAAAAAAAATCCAAGTTGATGGCATGGAGGAATAGGGGTTGGGTGTTAAGTTTATGTTTGTTAAATATCTGCCTATAAGGGTTTTGATTATAAGGGTTAATCAAGTAAATTTTAAGATGGGTTTATGGTTATAAGGGCCAAGATTAAGCTAGTAGTTAAGTAAAATTTTGATAGTTGTAAGCTAGATTTCTAAAACATCTGGTTGTTCAAAGCCACAAAAATCATATTATGTAATCTATTTTTTATATTAATATATATACAAGCAATCACCTTTTGCTTAAACAAAAAAACATATAATTTATCTTTTCCTCAACACTTGCATTCATAAAAAATTGTGATTTATACACAAAAGAATAAAGAAGTAGAATCAACATGCTTGGAATTATAGCTCCCAATGAAGATACTACTTCCTAAGCTTAATTCCCATAGTCATGCTTGTTGCTTCTTCTATGATCAGCCTATCTCTAATCCTAGCCTATCTCAAAACTTTCAACAAACTACAAACTCACTGTACCAGCTACCAAATTAATCATCAAGATTAACTATGAAAATCAATGAATAAAATGAAGCAAATGCAATTCCAATCTAAAGGAGTTAAACAACTGACTATTCTTATTTTCTAAATGATTCAACTATTACCATTATCATACCATTATCACAAATCCATTTACAATATCTCAACATAAGTATAAAACTTGAATCATAATAGTTACAACTACTAGTACACACATTTTTAAATCAAATTGATATCATATGCAACTAATCTAATTATAACAGCCATTATCTTCCATAACAGTTTAAAGTTATAGCATTGTATATGAGGAATATAAGTATTCCAATAATAGTCATTTACTCATCTAATAAGACACAAAATAAACAATATGTCATCATCTACATTATAGAATTTATACCATTTCCTTCTATAATTGGAAGTGGAAGAAAGAGAGAGCATCATCGAGGTGATATCTACCCTACCATGAAGTGTTAGCTTCCTTGTGCTACTCCGCTAGAGAAGCCCAACCCATCACAAGGATCTAGAAACGTGAGACCAACATACATGATGGAATCTAATTCACTATGTGAACCACTGATGACCTACTATGCCTATGTTCTCATGCATCATATATTCAAGAACGTGCCTACTTGATACACCAATTATGGAAGAGAATATAGCTCGATCAAGAAATTCACTTATTAATGCTAACCAATGATAATAATTTCTATGGCACAATGTCCAATCATCTTATTTGATATCTTGACATTCTACGTGATGGATAAAACAATAGCCAAAAGACAAATCTCATATCGATATTAGTCCCAACTATATAATTCCAAGGTCAATGCTAAAAAGGTTACTCCATGACCACCACTTTCCCTAACCCACTCCCTACTAGGGGGTTTAGGAACCAAAGGTCTAATTTTCTCAAGCCTACCATAGAATATAACAAGGTTTAATAAATAAAATTAAGCCTTACTCATATCAATATATTCTTAAGTAGTGATAGTAACCATTAACTTTGGAAACTCACATTATTTATTCAATTCACAACTTTCAATCTGTTGATTGCAACATAAAAGAGCAATGTTTAAATAATCATAGCTTTCTCTCCCCTTGGCCAAAATTAAAAAAAAATCAATATGTTCCAAAAAGGTGGAGAAACAAGGAATAAAACCTAGAAAGCATTTAGCATGAATCCTTAGCACATGCAAGCAATTTTATTTACACTTTAGCTCTCTGGTTTTATCTAGAACAGTAGTTTCAAGGAAAAAAAAGAAAATCTTAAATTTAAATATTTGTAATTACCTTCATAAGGTTTTCCCTGCTAAGTCATCTAGCATTCACCAACATACTGCTATGAAACAAATTCCAATGACTTACACAAACACCCTTCCCCTTAAACATAAAGATACATAATACAAGATGATGTAAATGAAAGGTCCAGTTGTGGTTTCAAAATGGATTCTAGACCCTAACAAAATATGCAGCAAATCTTTTCATACTATTTCATAATTAAGATTCCACTTCTCAACATAAAATCCTTGACACAATTAACCTCTCAAATATCTCATGTGATTGGTATGTATGACATTCATTAGTTATTTAAAGAATCATACCAATTTCTGCTACACATGGGACATTGCACAATAACAAAAAAAAATACACAGCTTAGTCTATAAAATTGCTTTAAGTAGATCTATAGAGCATTATTAGATGTGCATATTGATTTACCCAATACCTCAATTAGTTACATATTTTATATAAAATAAAATCAATTCTTTTGTCAGTTTTAATGCAGTCTATAGAAGACTTGAAATGGAATTTTTCAATGTCTACATCAAGTTCACAGAATTCCAAAATCCTTAGCCTCTTTAGAGTAGAATTCATAAACTTTATATAGACTAGTTCTCTTTATAATTGTCATTGGGAATAATATATTCCACTTATACCCATTTTCACTTTCCATATTGGCTATTCACTATCAGAGAATTAGAAACAGCCATAAATGATTCAGCAGAGCAATTTCAAAACCCACTAATATTTAGGTGTAAAAATTTCTCATTATAATTTCTTCATATGTGAGAAGACTATCGAGAAAGCAACAAAAGATACTCCAAATTTTCCCTATAATTCAAGAAATGGTCATGGCCACAACAATACTATTCTTCATAGATTTTATACTTTGGACACCATATTTCTTCATAGTTCTTGTGTCATAATACATGGAGGCAAGACAAGTCATGTGAACTATTTAGCAAATTTCCATTGAAAAAAATGGTCTCAAGTAATGCAATGATTGAAGATTTTGCATAAAAGAGTTTTGACAGTCATAAAATATATGGAAGAAAAATTTGGCACTGAACTACTTGACAAGATTCCTTATAGAAATATTTTCTCATGAATTTATAGATTGCAGGAAATGAACTTTAAAATTTGGTGAAAAGAACTTACTCATAGATGCAATTGGCAAGTGAAATGCCTCCAGTGACTCACCTTTCAGCACTTTCCCCATTCTAGGTGTATATGCAATGTGGAAGCATTGACAAGGCAGTCAACTATCTCACAAAATCCCTACTAGTATGTAGATTGCAGGAAGAAGCACCCCAAGAATTTTTTTCCCTTCCTCCAAATTTCCTCTGGTTGAAGCCCTCGAAAACTCGCAACCCCCAGCCAGCTTTTTCCCTACTCCACTTGTACACTCCACATTAGGAATGCATGTAAAATTTCAAAGCCTTGAGAAGGCACTTGGAAGGGGAAAAGATGCAAAATAAAATTTCAAAACCTTGCCAGCATGCTACCATGATTCTCATGCGTGCAATATGTGAAAGAAAAATGGCAAGGCACATTTGAGAAAGGGAGAAAACAACATTCAGTTTTTCTTTTTATTTTATTTATTATTATTCTTTTTTCAATAATTTTGGTCTTTCTCTACTTCTTTTAAAACAAAATAAATTAAAGGTATTATCATAAATTAGTAAAATCTGATAATATATTATCTCTTTAATATTGTAATATAAGGTTATTCACTTTATTTTACTACTATATCCTTGTACTATTAAGTATAAGCGAAAATGCCTATATCCAATTAATTTGGAGTCCATTTTAGCATAATGCCTACATATAATTACGTATCAACAAGTAGCACATTTTTGTGCTAAGTTGGCTCATGACCTACAATTAACATGAGCTCACCCAATCATTTAATTAACCCATATTTTTATAAAGAGATTTAATTCTCATATAATTCATATATAAGAACCATTTGTAAAGTAATATAATTATTAAAATATATGAACCTGAAATGTCTATCCTTAGTCACACACATATATGCAACCTAACTACATGAGTCTAAGTGTATGTGTGTTATTCCATCATGATAGGTTACTTCCACTTGCTAGAACCTTCTCGATGATACTCTCTCTCCAATATGAGAAAATATAAACAATTCATGATGCACTTATACATTAGAATGCATAATTATTCATCATTTTTATAATAATTTCTCTTAATTACTCTTCAAGCAATATTTAATGTAACCACATTATC
This sequence comes from Sequoia sempervirens, assembly GCA_007258455.2. NCBI lineage: Eukaryota > Viridiplantae > Streptophyta > Pinopsida > Cupressales > Cupressaceae > Sequoia > Sequoia sempervirens. The sequence continues at coordinate 8,159 of VDFB02192527.1, read as the reverse complement.
TTTCCTAATCACTTGTTATTAAGGAATTGATGCAATAGTTAAGTGATTAATACAAGCTAAGTAAACGGGATGTGACACTCACAAAGAAATCTCTCTTTCTTTACTAATGCACTCAACAACCTATTTGCATAGAAAACTACAACAATGAACTTCAAAAAGAATGATTGAAAGATAATGAATGAATGATCAAAAGGCTAAGAAGTTGCTTCTACTTATACTAAAATCAATGAAACTTATTGCTACAAACAAGCTCTATAATCTACCACCTTTTCTCTTCCAACTACCACCTCTTAATAACAAAAACCAACTTCTCCTCTAAATGAGTCGACTAAGAAAATTGAAGTGAAATGTGGCTACTCAAATAGTTAAAATGCAAACACATAAACCGTCCCTACATTTTCAATCTCTCTAATATGGCTAAGTTGTCATTTTTAACTGAAAACAACTACTATTTTACTGATTCAAAAACATAAATGTTTACCTACATGTTTCTTATTTGCATAGAAAGTCTTGACTTCTTCCAAGCTTCAACCATCTTGTGGCTTTTGATAAAGTCTTATGCTCCAATATGGTTGTGCATGGATTTTCAATGCAACACTTGATTTTTATTTGTTTTATACTTCATATTATGTCATAGCATAATACATATGATGTGCCCTTTTTAGTTGTGCATTGGTTTTAATATAATCAACAACTTTACAATAAAATGCATCTCCTTACATTTGCATAGCACAGATTCTAGGCACTTCCCAAAATTTATTAAATTTCATTCACTTCGCAAATAATACATATATTCTATGTGCCACATATTATGTGCTTTTATTTGCATTCAAACATCCTCACATATGCACAACATATGGTTTATACTTTCTAGCTTTATACAAGCCATTCACCATTTATATGAACTCACATTATATATGTGCTTAAGTTTACTTTATAACATTTCGAATATATATATATATATATATATATATATATGTATATATATATATATATATGTATATGTATATGTATATATATACATATACATACATATGCATATATATATACATACATATATATACATATGTATATGTATATATGTATATATGTATATATATATATATGCATACAATATATGATATATATATATGTATATATATGTATATGTATGTATGTATATGGTTACAAACATATATATATATATATATACACTTATATCACATATATATTTACATATTCATTGATTGGTGTGCATATATATATGTCCAATTGATATTCTCATGCATATGATATATCCACACATGGGTATTCGTAAGTACTTTTAACTATGTATACATGCGTACATATATACTCACACATGTATGAGTTATTGCAATCACATACATATATACATACACATGCATTCTATGTATATACTCATTGATTAATATATAAATATAAATACATGAAGAAGAACTTATACTCAATACAAAGATTTAGTTATGTAATCCAAACTAAGAAACAATCAAAAAATCAAAGACTAAACCAAAACCATAACAAATTGTCCCCAAACTATGACCAATGGTTTACTTACCAATTCCCATTCAAACTTAGCTCAACTTGACCAAGCTAGGATGTGAGTATGTGATAGCTCAAATAGACACATTAAGGGTTACCAAACCAAGCTTTTCTCCTTAGTGATATTCCCCCTCTCTTCCGAAGTCTTGATTCTTTACCTGCATCCAACTTAGTGCATCACAACAGTAGTTAGCTGATAATATTATATTTATGTGCATCAAATATTTTCATCTCCAAATCATTTAAAGTGTCATATTACATTGCACATTCATTCATCACATTTTCCATCAAAATATACAAAACATAATCATGTATTAAAGCATTTTAACTCATCAAAGTAATAGTAGATATGTAATAACACAATGGCGTGCAACACTTGAGAGGAGAATAATACAAAAAATTATAAATATTTTCAATAATTACAAAAAAATAAGTATAAATATCATGCATACTACAACACAGTGATTTATGTGGGAAAAACTCTTTCATGAGAAAAACCCCACATTCCAAAACACACATAATATATTATTCAAAAATCACAAAGATTACAATATACTTGTAGAGCAAGCTTCTCACAAGAGTATCACCAACTAGAGATCCAAAGATAACACAACCGATATCGATCTCTCAAAATACATCAAAATCCACAACCATAATACAATTCCCTCAAAAAATAGGGTTACCTTCTAGGGAAAGACAAGATAATAAAATATCTACCATTAGATCTGGGATCTAATGATGAATGGTCCAAATTTATAATATATCATAATTAATTTAATGTATGTCAGTAGTTTAATATATTTTAAATTGTTTTTGTTAACACATATTTTACTCCACCCCGTGCTATCGCTATAGGTTACACCTGTCGGTGTAGCTAGCATAGATATCTTAAATACATCCTATCAATAGTAAACCTTATATAATTGCAAGGTTGAGACATATTTTCCCAACACATACATACATATCAGGAATTTATAATCAAAGAAACTAATGCTATTCTATAAGTTTAATCACATATTTTTAACTTTATCAAATTTCTCTAATGTAATCCATTTTCTTTAATATAAATATTTCAATCGCTTCCATGCAAATTTACTATTATATTTACAAAATTATTATCATGTGTTGACATAACATTTACCTAGTGAATGGCATGCATATCCCATACTATGTAGTCATTCATCCTTGAAACTATATATAATCTATATACTCAAAATTTATTATAGGATGATAACCATGTTGCAAGGTGTGACCCTTGGTCTTCCTTGCAGCACTAGCACTTGGGTTTGTGACATGGTCTAACCACCTCCTATGGTTCTTAACCGAAGCTTGTATCGGGTATTGATAGGTCAATCTTTTGGTGCAATGGAAAGTCCAACAATTGGTATCAGAGATGATCACAGGTTCAAACCCCATGCTTGTGTTGGGAGGGATTGTTGTAAGGTGTGACCCTTGGTCTTCCTTGCAACACTAGTGCTTGGGTTTGTTACATGGTCTAACTACCTCCTATGGTTCTTAATCGAAGCTTGTATCGGGCATTGATAGGTTGATCTTTTGGTGCAATGACAAGTCCAAAAAACCATGCATTTTGAACTACATGAGTATCCTCTTTTCCTATATGTCAAGTTGTTGGTTGACAGATTTTTCCTTCAAAAATAAAGATAGGGTTTGACTCAAAATTCCCAAAAGGAAGAACAACAGCACCAATAGTTGGAGAAGTTATCTTTGAATTGACAACTTTCCTCTAAATTTTAGAGGTACAACTCCCTCTTATAATATGTAGTGAATGGAAATACAAGGTATGCTTTTCACCAAAAATAATAAAAGGAAAACTATCTACCCATAACCATGAAAGTAGACGTGAAAACCTGATTTAAAAACAAAAACCCGTAGAAAGATAACACAAAGTTTATCTATTCCACACTTAGGAATAATATCCAGGAAAAGAAAAGGACAAGGCCACTTTCAATAGATGAGTTATTCTGAATTCAAAGATTTAGAAATAATCACACACATACACACAATTTCCTATAACAGAAAGGACACTGAAGAATGATTACAGAGATTCAAAGTTCATTGTAATCAAAAGAAAACATGATGAATTCAAAGATTAAAACATTTTCTTTATTTCTTTCAATATCAAAAATGAGTTCACAGACTCGATATCCTAGTACAAAATTGTGTTGAAATCAAACCCATTATTTTTTCTTTTTTATGATATTTCCTAATTTCTCTATCTCCCCCCCTATCATTAATTTGGAGGTCTATATATAAGCACACCAAAAAATATTACAAAAGTAATGGTCTTGAAAATGACTGGAATCAAAAAAAAATTGAAACAGAAATAGTTTCAGAATAGACATTATCATCACATATCACAAAAAGACTTCATGCATGCTACTAAACCACTAGAGGTGTCACAGCTCCATACAGTTCTAACTACATCTCCACAACCAAATTGTGAAATTCAGCACACTCCTCTTCTTCCAGAATGAGAATCACCCTTTGATATGTAGGATAATTGGTCTTTTCCTTCTAGGTGAGTGAACGCAGCTGAGAAATGATGTTGAATTGTTCTTCTTTAGGCCAATTTAAATTTGGTTGTATGATGAGGATGGGTTCATCTTCCCATTCCCTCATGTTTGTAGGAAGTACTATTTCAAGAGAATTCTAAAATTGGAAATGTTGCCACCTTATTTTTGTATGTGAGCTCACTTAACTTCGGTGGTAAGTAATGACCATTTATTTATCAAGAATCATGCCAACCTGTTATTAAGTCCATTTCGCCAACTTTCTTATTTAAGAGATTTCTTTTCAAAAGATTTTAAATATTACGTTTAAATTTCAACTTGACGTTTCAAAGCAATCAAAAAGATATCCCTTAACGGCACCATAAAATCCATTAAATGAGTTGACATCTCGTAAGTCACGCAACCTGCTAAGGTCACCTTATTGCTAGAAAACAGAAGTCCACAACCATTTGTTAGGTGTTTCTAAGTCTTTAGAACCTCTAATATGCCAACTACATGAAACATTATAGAGTGAGACTTAAGACTTCAAGAATAACAAATAGGTCAGGCGATCGGGTGGTTTTGAAACATGAGAACCTAGCAACTTGGTTAGGAAATTTGGTAGAACTGTAATAAGTTATGAAGTTTATGGAAGCCGCAAATAAAATGAAGTTAATGCTTATGCGAGTCTAAGGATTTTTATGTGCTAGGAAAGAGATCTTAAGAATAATTTGTCTTTGAAAATCAAAATGCAAGTTTTGGCGGCTAACACAAGTATAATTGAATGGAAAACAAGTAAAAAATTATCCTAAAAAGAGTTTGTACCTTTAAACATATGTACAAGGTTATTGCGTTGATAAAGTTCAATAACAAGGTACAATAGAATAAAAAATGGTAATATTTATAGGTATCTTAACAATGATAGTGAACTATCAACATGCATTGAGTATTTCATAAAGAAACATTAGGTCTAATATTATATTTTTCTTCATGTAAGGCAGTTCATCACAAAAAATATTTATAGTAGTGATCCCAAGAAACCATATAGAATCATTTTATTGAGATTCCTATTTTTATTTACAAAGGTATTCTAATATTTGTCAATTTGCCTATGACACCATGATCTAAAATGTGACTAGGCTTGAGATTTCTATAAATGAACTTAACTTGCGAATATAAGTCAAGGTTGTCACTAAATCTTTTAATATTGTTACAACTATATACTCTTCAAATAGACATCATCAAATGAAAGTTTTAATATATTTGGTCATTCTAACCTACATATATGACATAACTATATATAACCACTCTCTTACCATGAAAGAGCAATGAGCATTTTTTTTAAATTAGAGGTGGTTTCTCCCCTTGTAAAAAAAGACATGTCCCTATGTCTAAGGCTAAGAGAACATTTTAGTTCCTTATCTTGTAAAACACCATATTATTTTAACCAATGTATTCTAATACGTTAATATTTTACCAATTTTAAGACAAAAAATAATCTTAGGACCTATGGGTTAGGGCCCACAATGTACATAAAATAGATATATGTAAGAAACCTTAGTGTTGTAAGAAATATGTAGGAAATAATAGATAAATTATTTGTTGTGGGCACATTAAATCTTGGTTGCATGTGAGCTACAACTACTGCTATATGTAGTAAATCTTGGTTGTTATGGGTAAGTGGAAGTACTAAAATCATTTTTGTTACATTTAAACAGCTCATGTGTATGCCAATTAATCTAAGACAATAAATGTTATTTTATTAAAATATAGTACACATTAAACTAGTGCCTTATTAGAGTACTTTAACAAAAAAGGGTTATAAACATATACAAAGTGTCAATCAAAATAGAGGATAAAAAGTACTTGGTGAGGATAATTTTGGGGATCCTCAAGTGCTTCAAGTAATTTACAGCTAATCTCTCTCTTCCTCGAGATATTACAACAAGTAGCACCAAAATTTCCATTGAAAATACTCAACAATAATATCCCTTAACTAGCTTTAGTCATCATCATGAAATATTTCTTTCATCTGCAACTAAATTTTTTAGTCTTATAATCTATTGTCATAATGCAACTACTAATGAATCAAACATTCCATGCTCATTATCATCTTCACATCCCTCAAACTTTGTTGTTTAGGTTTCTTTTGACACCAAAGACACTATGAATAAAAATCCCTATCAATAATACACTCACACCCAGTTTGTAAAGCTAAATTAAAAACCAAAGTCTTATTCTTTTATTGGAAGGGTTGAACATTGTACCCTAATTTGAAATTTCTAGCTCACAACCAATAAAACAATTGAATTTCAACATTGAAATATTTATATATATATATACTAGGGGTGTCCCATGACTCAGCCTAGTATTCCCTTTATGGGGCGAGCTGAGGCAAGACTAGTCCCTTAGGGATGCACACAATAGCCAAAAAACCATGTGCATTGGGTAACCCATTGCTTTGGAGTTGAACCTGAGACCTGTGGGGAGCAATCCCACAGAGGTTTGTTGGACCAAGTAGTCAAAAAGTTCCTTCTTCAATCCAACCCAAAAAAAACAACAATAAAAGTAGTTGCAACAACATTGAGTGTGATAACAATATTACCTATTATTTTTGTACTATTGAAATAGAAAACTTGAAACACTAACAGCATCGACATATGTACTTGAATCGGCAACAATTATAATTTGACAAGTATGACATGTATGTTGTTGATGACCAATGTTCCAATTCCTCTCTCAACAATCTAGGTGCTCTTCCTCAATAGTTTTCAATGAAAAAAATTTAAAGATAATTGATATGGTCACTAGAAAATACTTAAGACACTTTTAATAAAATTTCCTTCTCATCTATTTCAATTTTGTTTCTTTATATTTATACCTTAGAAGCATAAATATATGAATTTTTCTACAATAAAATTTTAGTAAAGACAATATTTCATATTTAGCTGATAGGCTACATATAGTATGAGATTTGAGCTTGGAACAAGTCTGAAGCCTACAAACCATTTTTTAGTAATTGGAAACAAGTGTAAGCTATTATTTAATGGTCAACTAGTTGTCCTTTAATGGTAAAAGCCTCCAAAATCTCGCTTATCACATAAAAGTTACATAAATATTGATTTGACAACTAGATGAGAACACTCTATTTCCATTTGTCGTGTTTTTTGTCAATTTGATGGAAAAAAATAAAAAATTATTTACATTGTTTTATGTTTTAAATCTATATGCAAATATTTCATAATCAAATAATACTTAATTTCTTTAAGAAAAAATATAGATTTGTCTAGGTTTATTTCATTCCATTATTTAGCACTTATTATTAATTATTTAATCCAACCATGCAACTAAAATTTGCAAAGCATTGATGCACAAACACATACTCTCTAACATATTAACATATATTTTTTTTATCAACGCAATCCTTGAACCTCCTTTAAGTACAAGTGCTAATTATAAATTAAATACTTTCCAGAACTAAATATTATAATAATACTTCCAATATATCCATGTATACCACTGTCACTACAATACAAATACAAACTAAATTAAGAACAAATTAAATGATGAGAAATTAAATATTTTAGAAAACCCCATGAAACCATAGCCTTATAATTTCATTTAAAAAGTATATCAAATTTCTCAAATTCCTCACGGTTTAGCCACTATAAGTGCCTGAAAGTGAAGATTTAGTTAAAAAAAATTTAGTTCAATGTCTAGCTTGGTCAAAAATTGTAAACCAATATTGTGGGATCACCCAAGCATATCATATCATCCGCATATCATAACATGTCATAACATCCATCTCATATCATGTCATAATAAGATACTAAAAAATGGAAGATAACACATCCATTACATTGCATCCATATCATATCATGGCATATGAGATACATCACAGGATAGATCATCTCATAATAAACATAAATAAAGAAGTACATCCATAACATATACATTTTCATTCATTCCATTCATCTCATAATCATAACACACATGAAATAAATATAACATCACATCACATCACATATCAACACATCACATCATGAATTTGCATCAGGCCATCTCATATATATATCAAAAAATGAATGTCATGATATAATATCAAAATCA
>VDFB02192526.1:0-13828 GCA_007258455.2 Sequoia sempervirens | reverse complement strand
AGGTGATTTTAGGTTACCTACACCTTGATGTATATATAAATAAGAGCTTTTGCTCATTTGTAAATAACTTTTGCTTGAGAGAGAAATATATGCTGCGCCTACCTTGCCCTCAATATTACTCTTTTGGTATTTGTTCATGTGTCTTCGCTATTGCAATTAATTGTTATGCCACATAGGGTTTCAAGAGATTGTAATGGTGGATTCTTTCCATAGTTTAGATAAATCTGTCTTGTGAATCTTTTATTGTTATGATCAAACGTTATGCCACACAGGGTTTCGTAAGATTGTAATGATAAAGCTGTTTTGTGAAGTATTTACTATGCTGATCGAATGTTATGCCACATAGGGTTTCATAAAGTTGTCATGGTAAATCTTCTCTTAGTTTAGATAAATCTGTTTTGTGAATCTTTTATCATTACGATCGAGTGTTATGCCACACAGGGTTTCATAAGATTTTGATGATAAAGCTGTTTTGCGAGTCTTTACTATGCTGATTGAATGTTATGCCACATAGGGTTTCATAAGATTGTCATTGTGAATTCTCAAATCTGTTTAGTGCCTAATAAACTTGTTCAGATTGAGATAATAGTTGCGCCACCTTGCCTTCAAGTAGAGAATCTGAATGTGTTTATCGTCTGATAGTCATAACCTTGCTCCGTTTTCTCATGCTCTGATTTTCTTGAGGAAACTGGATAGAATTAAGTTTAGTTGTAGTTAGTGAATCTGTGAAACCAGAGAAAATTCACCAGAACAGATATAGGTTTCTAGGAAATCCTTTGTGTTCCCAAGGCCTGAAATAAAGAGCTGTGAATTGGCTTAGTTTATTTCCCTTTATGTATTTTGTAGAAGTACAACTAGGGAGCTCTCCCAATTTGAAGAGCACTCATTATGAAGTGTGCATAGCTGTCTCACTCAACCTTTACTCCAGAGAAGCAGAAGTTGTTACGCCAACACTTATCTTCATCCCAAAAGGTTCCAAGATGAAATTGAGAAAACGATAAAGGAGTTATTGGATATGGGACACATTAGACCTAGTTCCAATCCCTTTGCATCTTCGGTGGTCTTGGTTAAGAAGAAGGATCACACAATGAGGATGTTGCATCAATTATTGTGCCTTGAATAAGAAGACCATCAAGAATAGGTACCCTATACCCAGAATATACTTTTCGAAGATTGATCTTTCTTAAGGGTACCATCAGATTACAGTCTGTGAGGGGGATATACATAAGATTGCATTCAGGTGCCACTATGGACATCATGAGTTTTTGGTTATGCCCTTTGGTCTTATGAATGCACTTTCAACTTTCCAATCATGTATGAATCACATTTTTAGTAAGTAATTATGGAAATTTGTATTGGCCTTTTTCAATGACATCCTAATATACAGTAAGACATGGGAGGATTACCTCAGGCACATTGATGAGGTGTTGGGCATTATGGAGGCAAAATCCTTGTTTATGAAGGTGTCCAAATGTGAGTTTGGAATGATAGAGATTTTATATTTGGGACATGTGATTGGTGTTGGTGGTGTAAAGGTGCACCGAGAGAAGATATAGGCCATTCTTGATTAGGCACCGTCGAGGAACATTTTTTACTTGAGGTGTTTTCTTGGTTTATGCAGTTACTACAGCAGATTTGTCAAAGGGGTTTTCCTAGTTGGCTGCACCTCTTATAGGTCTCACCAAGAAGGGTGCATTTATATGGTAGGATGAGGCTCAAATTACATTTGATAGGCTCAAGAAAGTGATGAGTTCTTGTCTAGTGTTAGCTTTACCAGACTTCTCTCAATTGTTTGTATTGGAGACTGATGCATTAGGTGAAGGGATAGGTGTCGTACTTATGCAGAACAAGCATCCCATAGCCTACAGGAGTAGGAAGTTGAGAGATGTGGAGCAGTTATATTCCACCTATGACAAGGAAATGCTTTCCATCATGCATGTGTTGGAAAAGTTTAGGCAGTACCGAGTGTGTGGAAAATTTGCGGTTAGAATGGATCACAATAGTCTGAAATATTTTCTAGAGAAAAAAGATTTGAATGAGTGCTAGCAGAAGTGGGTAAGATATAGGTGTATGATTTTGATATCGAATATGTTAAGGGGAAAAAACATTGTAACAGATGTGCTATCTAGGAGACCCACACTTTTCTCTATGTTAGATATTTTAGCCGACTAGAAGGCTCACCTTGTGGTTGAGTATTCCAACAATACATTTGCATGCGAGCTCATGGGTGGCAAGTTTCAGGAAGACAAATATAAGGTAGTGGATGATACGATATACTACAAGGACAAAATATATTTGGTGCCTGAATTTGAGATGAAGAGTAAGATTTTGAGAGTTGTTTGTGATATGCCTCTAGCAGGACATCCAGGGTTTTTCAAAACCTACAGGTAGATTAGGGAGAGAATCTCATGGAAGGTTCTCAAGAGTGATGTCTTGCAATATGTTAGAGAGTGTATGAATTGTCAGTAGAACAAGTCTGAGCATACTTTCCCTGCCGGTTTGCTACAACCATTGCCTATTCCTGAGAAAAAGTGGGAGAGCATATCAATGGAGTTTATCAGTGGTCTTCCGAAAGTACAAAAAAGAGATTGCATATATGTAGTGGTGGACAAATTGACGAAGTATGCACATTTCTTTGCTATTTCCTCTGATTATAAGGCACCTCAGGTGGTAAAGTTGTTCTTTAGAGAGGTGTTCAAACTTCATGGGCTTTCGAAGAACATTGTCAATGGTTGGGACAATAGATTTCTCAATGTGTTTTGGCAAGAGCTGTTTAGATTGGATGGTACTAAGTTGTCCCCAAATACTAGTTACCATCCACAGATAGACGAATAGACAGAGATTGTAAATAAGTGGGTGGAGGGGTATTTATGTAATTATGTAGCGGGGCAGCAAAAGGCCTTGATCAAATGGCTATACTTAGGGAAGCATTGTTATAATACTACCTACCACATGTCGATAAGCATGTCACCATTTAGGGCCTTGTACGTGTATAACTAGGATATCCTTAAGTCAATTAAGGAAAATTTACATTGTGCTCAAAATCAATAGAAGACATATGCAGATAAGTGCAAGAATGAGAGAAATTTTGAGGTTGGTGATTTAGTTTTCTTGTGCCTACAACCATATAGACAGTCTACATTGAAAAGGAGTGGTGCAAAAATTTGAAGCCTTCGTTCTATGGCCCCTATAGGATTGTGAGGAGAGTTGGAGAGGTGGCATATGAGCTAGAGTTGTCTGAAGCTAGCAAAGTTCGTAACTTGTTTCATGTATCTTTCCTCAAAAGGGCGATTGGGTAGCACACTACTCCATCTCCAAAGCTTCCACCATCAGATGAGGAGGGAAAATTGATTTTGGTGCCTGATGCTATCTTGGATGCAAGGGAGCATAGATTGAGAAGTAGGGTGGTTAAGGAGTATCTAATTAGATGGATAAATTCTTGAGGATGCTATGTGGGAAGGAGAACAGATATTGCAAAGTCCAAGTTTGCGATTGCTTGAGGGCAAGCAATGCCAAGAAGGGAGGATTGTAATGTCCTCGTTTTCTGAGTGATCACCCAACAGAGTCTAATTTAATTAATTAAATATTAAATCATCCTAAGTAACATTTTGGACATTTGTATATAATTAATTAATTTATTATTAAAGTAACCTTATTAAATGCATTGTTAAAATATTAAATAAAGTCACTTTAGAAAGGAAAAATATATAATAAATATAAAAGGCGGTGAAAAGGAGATTATTATCTTTGTGGAAAATTATTATTGGGAGAGATTGGAGAGCTTGGTTTACAAGTTCTAGAACTTGGGGATGCAAACCTTTGGATTTAGAGGATTGGACGAAAACCCAAATCCTTTTGTGGGTGAATTTATCTCAGAATTCGCATAGAGTCTCAAAGTTTGGTTTGGAAGGTTGTTTGAAATTTGTTAAGTCTTTTAAAAAGACAAATTTCAAGAATTCGTAGAGGTATTTTTAGAGTAAAATAGTGGAGTAGTGGCAGAATTAAATATTGGGTTTCAGGTAATTTGGAAATATTAAATACTCTATTCATGAAAAAATCAGGCCTTGCAAGTATACATTCAGTAAGGGAAATCTATTTATTTGGAAGGTATTTATTGAATGAATACATTTATACAGTCATAAATGTGGGTGATAGCTATAATATTGAGTTTGTATTAAGGCGTCACATATTATCTAAGTGTCACGCTAGCACTGCATATCGTTAAGGAGGTTTGCAAGTATAAGTTGCATATGGTTGAACTATTCCAGCACAATTATCCCCTGTTAGTGCTAATATTAAGAACTGTTAATGCCACCTCGGCTGCAAACGATTCAAGGGAAGTTAATTAAATGGGATGAATCATATATTGTTGGCGCCATATGAAAGCCTCAAGGAAATCTAAAAGAGTTTGAATTTCCATGCAACCATTCGTTGGAGTGTATTTACTATGTGCCATCTTTATTCTAGTGGCCACCGTGTCATCTTGTAAGTTGCCGCTTATTTAAGTAATTGCCACCAAAGCTCAAGGCGTTTGAAGTTGAAGAGTGTTGTTGTGACATGGGGACTATTCTTGATTGGTTGTTGGATATATCCAAGCTGGCGTGAGTGCTAGTTGAGTTGTGGCATGGGAATTACCTTTGCCAGAGGTGTGTAGAACTTCTATGGGTGCTAATCCTAGTTTTGGTGCTCCTTTTTGAACATTACAGCCCTAAGAACCCATTTATGGCAAGCATGATACAATTGTATAGAGATTATAGTTGTGGCATGGGAATTAAGACTCCTCCAAAGTGTAGCACAACTTCAATGAAGGAAAAGCAATTTTTTGTAGTTGTACTCTTTGAAGAGTCAATTGTTAAATCTTTATTTTAATATGGGTACTCCTCTTGAATGAATATCAAGTATACGGGTTAATGTTCAATCATCATCATGTATGATTGGAGATGAAATATTATGCAAATATGTTTCATATCATTTGGTGAATTATTTTAGACGGCTTCAATTCTAAACTCTTTTTTAGTGAATGAAATCAAATTTCTTGATGAAATGTCTGTGTTCTGGAATTGTGAAAGTTTAAACATTTTTTTTTGAATTGGTAGAAATTTGGATAGAGTTCTTACACTATGTCTGCACCATTTACAAAGTACTATTTCTTTTTGATTTCTATGATAGCCACTTTTAAATTTCCCATTCACTACATTATTGACATTTTATGATCAGATGACATTTTGAATTGTACTTTATCTGACTCCATACTGCCCTTCTTGGGTTTTGATAGTCACTTGGAGATGTATTTGTGTTATTCTACAACTTTGGTGGACTTCTTAGTGGAATGGACCACTCTCCTTGTATAAAGAGTACTTGTGTACTATTTTAAAATTATAGGGATAATTTTTAATTGAGTGACCCACAACTTGGCATGTATCACATAATGGTGTTTTAGGACAATTAATTTTGGTGTGACCTAGTTTACAATTACTACATCAAAATTCTTTACCTTATTTTGTGCCCTCTAGTTCTTTCATCATTCCTAGCATGTCTCTTTAATGAGCATGTAACAATTCAAAATTTATTGCCACTTGATGTAGTTGATGTAACATGCCTTTGTTATGTTTTGTATCCAACCATGTATTATTTGTGTTTGTCTTTGGTATTTAGTTGTTAGTTGTTGACATTTATGAATAGTTGTGTCCCTTTGGCAACTATGAGGTGCTTTATATAGACTTTGCATAGTCAAAAAAGTTAGTTTGATCAATCATCGATTGGATTTGGTCTATTTTTGTAAGAACTTCATGTGAATAAAGATCCATTTCTATTATTCTATTTAGTATGCATTTTTATTTCTGTCCATTATGTCAAGTACTAGTTTTATTAGATTGAAGAGTAAACATTGTTGCCATTTCCTTAAAGAACTTGGGTTCAATTTAAGATATTCATATCCTTAGACCCCAATTAAGGCAAGAAGAAACCACAATGTGGTTAGGACTAAGAGATCATATGATCTATAAGATTGGTAGAGCAAGGAGATGGAGAAAACAACTATGAATCGGTTGAAAAGAATCTAGTAGTACAAATTTGAAGCCAAAGTCTATCTTGAAGAAGTTGAAGTCAGAGATTAGTCGGATTTGTAGTCAGTAGTGGAGATATTAAAACATTCAACTTGCTATGAATAATCATGCAAAGGAAGAGTGGGTGGAAATAGCTAGACATCTTCTATTATTGGACAAAGCGTTCATTGATCTTATAGATTGAGTTTGGTATGAAGAATTTGTTGGGTTCCAAAACTATTGCTCCACAATCCTATGACTCTTCTTATATTTAGGGCTAGGGATTTGTTGTCAAGAAGGTAAACAAGGGTTCATCAATAAACTAAGGATGGTTAAAGTCCGATTGATGAGAGTGGGTAGTCTCTTCTACACTTTGGGCTCAGTTTGGCATGGGAGGGTATTCCTAGAGGTATCCTTAATAAGGTTTTAAACCAATTAAAATGTAGTATGATTGCAACAATCAATAACGTTACCTAATGTACATTTGACCCCTATATTTTTCACTAGGTCAAGACAAACTACTTGCATAAAACCTCATACACAATTGACAACACACCTTGCACATGCACCTATAGGTTACAACACTATTTTAATTTCTTTAGATGATTTCGTTTGACATTACATATACAATGGCAAGGTGTTGACATGCATGGCATGATTCTTTGATGATTTAGCTATTTGGGTTGCTTGAGATTATTCCTTGGTTTGCAATATTGGATTATGAATAGCATTTATACTAAACTAAATATAATCTACTCCTACTTCTAACAAAGATGGAGATTGTTTAAATGAAGAGTGTTTGATCCATCATCAATAAGGACCAGTGCTAATTCCATTGGGCAATAGATTCATGAACAACAAATAGGGAGGAGATACATCCAATAAAACATCAATGAAACCAGAGATATATTTCGTACAAATCAAAGATTAATCATTTAGAATGGACATACTTGATAATCCATCTCACAATTGCAATAACCCATATGCAACAAAGGAATGACCATTACAAAAAATTTGTAATGCATTGGATGCTATCACACATACATCAAACCCCTATTACATTTGTACTTGCAAATTTGGTAAGAGGAAATACATAATTACAATTATAATATTCCCTTGAATCATGGTAAATTGTTATGGAGACTTACCATTACATGTAGATATACTTTACAAAATCCTTCCTATGTTTTACAAGATGTATTCCAATGTTTGTAGACTAGGCATTCAACATTTAATGCCCCATAACCAACTTGAGGCACTTGTAGACTAGAAAATTAGTTTAGTGACCAACCCTTTTGATGTAGAATAAACTCATATTTATATTATTTCTTTTCTAGTGTACCTTGAACCCATGCAAGAAATTGAGTATTTGGCTGCTAAGGGTGTTACATGTATGGTGAGCTTACATCCCACTTTTTTTTTTGAAATGATGGCCTGGAGCTTGTGTGAAAATCATTCATATCATAAACACAATCAACGCATTAAAAGTGGCATGGATTGCCTTAATTTTTCATTGCTAGAAGTACATATGAATATGCACCTTTGAGACGAACAATTGTTTTTGGGTGGGAAAAACCCTTTTGGAGTAGTTATGGCATCAAATTGGGTCTATAATGGCATCTTGGGTTGTGCAATTGAAATATGCCAACCAATTTTTTCCTTGAATTTTTGATAAACAATTCAATACAACAAGCACCCGTTAAGGATTAGCCCAAAATCTAAACTAGCTGAAAGTAACCTTCGCCAAGAATGTTCACCAAGATCCTTTGAAAGGCGAGGTGATAGCATATGGCATTGGGATCCTTAGCATCCAAAACTGAATAAAGAGCAACACTGAAAGTAAAGAAGCTCGACCACTTATTCAGTGGGAGCGAAATTACAATGAAAGATATTCATCTGCTAATAGCAGACATCCACTTATGCAGTGGGAATACTCCACTTATTCAGTGGGTGAAAATGAGAGATACAAATGCTAATTTCCTCCACACTGGCAGTAAATCATCCAGGGGTTACAATGTTTGAATTAAGAAACACAAAGTAACTGCAGAAATAGAAAATGACTGGAATAGTACTACTGTTTACAGCCTTACAATGCCAATTATTTGCAAATTACAAGTGCTAATACAATATTATCAAATCCCAATGAAGGAAGATGGTCTTCCACACTTATAATCTTCTCATTAACTGAAAACCAAGCCAAAATCTGATCTAACACAAATTTGATAATGAATACTAGCAAACAGAAATGTCTAACCAGCAAGCTAAGACTCAGAAAAATGTTCATGACAACCTCAAAACACCCCCAAATGCCCTGAAAGCTGATGCAAATGTAACTAGCAATGATGGCGCCCAAATCCCAATGACAAAGCCTCATCAAAAAGCCTACAATTATTTTGCACAAATCCCAAGGCACTCTCCAGAAAGGTACGACCCTCCAGGAAGGGTGATTTCATGCTAAAAAATTCAATCCTTGAAATTAAAATCTGAAAATCTCCAAAGGGGTCGCCTACAACAGAGAAAGACATTTAACAACTACCTAGAACAAAATAAAATTTACTCTATGACTTGCAAGCAAAATCGACTTTTAGCTATACTAGACCAACAAAGTCAAAAATGATCAAAAACTTCAGAAGTCTCCATTGTAGCTCAATCTGCCTTCCCTGAATGAGAAGCAGTCTTAAACCAGCTAGGTGTTATCTTTCAAACACGTAGACTGATCCCTGCTAGGAGGTATGCATTCCTCAAAGCTATTTGCCTGAAATCATTCTAGCAGTATAACAGAATAATAGACATTGGATAACAAAATGAAGAATAGAAGGCTCCTTTTATAGATTTTAGAGTGACTCTTTAGCTTCCCAAGGATGACTTTTCTTCCTTGACAATATTTTTTTAATTTGAAATTCATTTCCTCTTCTCTCTTTGTGGCATCCCACTTCAAGGGTGAGTATAATAAACTTTAATAATTTTAAAGTTTGTCTTCAAATGTGGCTTCCCCACTCCAGGAGTAGTTTTCAACCTTAGAAATATTAAACTGACCACCTGATGAGGTGTCCACCCTCAAGGTCCCCCTTTTAAAATGACTTTTAAGTTGTAACACTAGGTGTTGTACCCAAAATAATTTTTTTGGCATTCTGCTTAAATTGAGCTAAATCTTGTTAAAATGCCATCTAAAGTCTGTTTTAGGTCAAACCAAACATAAGGTCTTTGTGGGTTTCTATCAAGGAACACATGTGCAAAATTTTGAAAATTTGAGAATTAGGGTTTTACGCCCCTATTTCTGTGGTAACCCCTCAAAATAGGACCTTCCTTTAAATTATCTAAAATGATTTTGATAGATTAAAATGACTCCACCGTTAGTAGTATATTTTATTTTGTTGTCGGGTCGTAGTCGGCCTTGGTCGTAGTCGGCCAATTGCTAATAAAGCTATAGATTAGTAAGAATAATAATGTCATGTACTTACGGGTAGTCATGTTCAGATTAATGTTAATGTTAATGTTAATGTTGTTATGAAATGTTGTGTCGATTGGTTATCTAACCACCGCCGAACGTTATATGTAGTCTGTTGGGATAGTCGGAAGGGAGTTATGTGCCGATGGTTATATTGTTAAGCACTGCTGATACTCTTGGATTGTACATGATATTTCTGATAATGAATAAAGTTTCCGGTGTTCAAACATGATATCTTTTTGGTTACTGTTTTATTCTATGTTCTGCGCATGACTAGTTTGCCAGTAGTACGTAAGATTTGAATTACATTCCGTAGGCAAACATTTGGCGCCGTTGCCTGAATGGACTAGGGCATCACCTGCCATGGTAGCGTAATGGGTCAACCAGCAGAAGAACCTGTAAATGCTAATGAGGAACGGGAAGACTCATTGACAAAAGATCTGGTAAATTTGTGGAAAATATCATTACGTGACCACGTGCGTAGGGAATCCCACATTCGGGAGATCCCTGAGGAAGTCATCTGGGATCGGTTGGAAGTGAACGACGAGGTGAACCACCTCCTGAATCGCATGCCCAGGTTACTGGCCCGCCATTTCATTATCCTGCAGGATTTGCGAGAAGAAGAGGATCGCGAGCGCCGAAGGCAGCAAATCGTACAACGTTGTGAAGACAGAACCAAACGTGAAGAGGAAGAACGCGATACTTGCCGGTGCCGTACTTCCGGCAACCAACAATGATTGCTTGAACAACTAATAAATGCCCGTATGGCCGAACAAAGACAAGCATCGAGTACCTGACGGGCACGGGACTTCAGAAGAGCAAGTTCAGCGATCACTCAGGTTGCAAGAACAAGAAAACCGGCGAAGAAGACTAAAGCAAGTCGATAAGGAATTGGATGAGGACTTAATTGAAATAAATCAGAGCATAAAAAGAACATATGAAAATCTGACAAGAATAGACACGTCCATTGGACGAGCGCACCAAAGTTTGACAGAAGGAAGGGATGGAGACCCCTTCAGCACTCCACACATAGGAAGATATAACCACTGTGAAAATGAAGATGATTTGAATAGTAGCATCAGACGATTTCGAGAGTTGTCCCTCTCAGACGATGACGAACAGCTAAGGAGTGGAAGACCAGAGCTTAAGACCCCAAGTCAGAGAGAGCATCGGAGGGAACCCAAGGAGACCCACGGTGTTGAGGACACTGACGGAGGACGTGGGAGTGACTCATACGTGACCAAGAGTGCAAGTGACGCACAAGGACGTAGCGAAGAAACCACTAGTCTAATCGGGTCCAACACACAAGGAGGTCAGCCCGGAAAGATGGCTCATCCGGAGCAGCAAAAGTTGCCGAAATTCATGGGGAATGGCTCTGAAGATCCCGTACGGCATTGCAAGACATGCGAGACTATCTGGATTGCCAGCGGGCAGGATGACCCCGACCAGTGGCTGAAGGCATTTCCAGCGACACTCAGAGACAGTGCCATTGATTGGTACTCGGAATTGGATCAAGCACAGAGAGCTACATGGAGGGTATTGAAGCAAGCTTTCCAGGAAGAGTTCAAACTTCTACGGGACGATAGTGAGATTGTCACAGAAATATATCATACTAAACAAGGAAAGCACGAGAACCTGCGGACCTACAACAGGAGATTGAAAGACTTGATAGGAAAGCTTGAGGCACAACTGGCAGATGGCTTAAAGAAGAGATGGTTCATTGAAGGATTGATTCCCTCGCTCCGGCGAAAAATGAAAGTAGTACCACCATCCTCGTACACCGAAGCATACAATCGAGCGATGGACATTGAAAGTGAGAACAGGACATCCTCGAAGGGGAAGAAGAGGGATGACGAAGAGAGTGCAGAGGAAAGTGAAGATGAATCGGCAACTGTACAAGCTCTTCGACGGGATATGATGCGGATGATGAAAGAACTGAAAGCCGATAGGGAAGGATCCAAAGAAGCAAATGAATTATGGTGTACCGACTGCAAGACGGAAGGTCATACAAAGGCAAATTGCCCGAAAAAATTATTCTGTGACATCTGCCAAGTTATGGGACATTCCGTCAAGGAGTGCCCATACAACTTAAAAATCAGAAGTTTGCAAGTACTCTTCACCCAAGGCGAACAATCAACTCCTCCAACCACACCGCCAAAACCACAAAGCAACAATGCATCCCCTGGAGGCTACCGTAACAATCGGAGAAATACGCCCAAAAGCAAAATTCAGTACGATAGCAAAGGACGGCCCATGATCCAATGCCGAAACTGTAATGAATGGGGTCACTTTGCGAGGGAGTGTTAGAATGGCCAAGGCAACGGGGGAAAGCTATGCAAGTGGTGTGGACCGGGTGATCATGAAGACACCGACTGTCCGAAGCAGAAAGGTAGTATCAATATACTGGAGATAGCCGACGAAGAAGTCTTGGCAATTACAAGGGCACAGTCAAAAAGGGAAAATTATCCAGACCCTCATACGGAGAAAGAAAGATTTCGGGAGGCCAAGACAAAAGTAGAAGAGGCAATGGTGAATGAATGCAGGAATTCTAAAGCTACCAGTACGTTGCTACAGTCGGAGTCGGAGAAGAATATTGTACGACAGGTGCTTCACACAACTGTACCCATTAAGGTAACTGATCTCTTGCAAACGATGCCTTATCTCAAAGTAGCGCTTACAAATGTTATTGAAGAAAATCTTCAGAAGGGTCCACCAGAACGAACGCCAGAACTGGTAGACGAGACCGCAGACCCAATGCTACTCGCAGTAAGCATTGGGAGGAAACCAGCCGTCGTCGAGATGGAAATCTTGGGAATGAAATTATCTAACACTATCGTCGATGGAGGTTCGGGAGTAAACGTACTGCCAGAAGAGACCTGGAAGTGTTTGGGTAAGCCGACTCTTTGGCCCCCGACATTCCACCTCGTGGGAGCATATCAACATGGCATCAGACCGCTGGGTACACTAATGGAGCAGAAGGTCTTGATCGGCACGCAGCTGTTTTTGCTAAATTTTGTAGTCATCCCACTGGAGAAAAAGGCGTACGATGCACTCTTGGGACGGGGATGGTTGATAGCTGCCAAGGCAACCCACAACTAGAAGAGGAATACACTCTCAATAGAAAATCGGGGGAGGAAATACACCATTGATCTGAAGAACCAGGCAGTCAGTGAAGATCTAGCATCTTTGGCATCTGAATCCGGAGGAGAATCAGATGATGACGAAAGAAAGCTAATGGAACCAGATGAAGAAGGGGTATTGGAGATTGGGAGTTGCTCGGAGGATGAGACCAGTTCACTGAACGGACTGTTTCACTGGCAGATGGAGGATTATGAAGTCTTCCATCCTGATTGCAACATGCTACAAGTCAAGGAGGGGGAAGCAGAAGAAGACAAAGGCTCGACCAGTGAAACATTTCCTCCTGAGTACGGAGAATATAAAGAAGGTATGGCAGAATTGGATGTGACGCTAGCACACAAGTTTGAACAGGACAAAATTATCAAGTACGAGAAGCCAACGCTGAAAAAGGTAAACCTTGGGGAATCAGACAAACCTAAGGAGATTCTTGTGGGTGATGATTGGGACCCTGTACTGAAGGCGGCAGCATTCAAAATTTTCATGGAATATAAAGATGCTTTCGCTTGGACGTACAAAGATTTAAAAGGCGTACCACCGGAGTTATGCGTGCACAGGATCCCTCTCGTACCGGGAGCCCAGCCCGTACGAAAGTGACCGTACAGAATGAACAAAAACTATGCCGCTAAAGTACAGGAGGAGATTGAGAAGATGCTGGAAGCCGGCATCATTTTCAAAGTGGAGGTCAGCGAGTGGGTATCACCGATCGTCATATCCTTGAAGAAAGAGGAGCAAATTAGAATCTGTGTTGACTTTCGTAGTCTGAATGCAGTGACTATCAAGGATCCATTTCCTATTCCCTTCACCGACTCAATTCTGGAAGAAGTTGCCGGGCATGAAATGTACTCCTTTCTAGATGGCTTCTCAGGTTACAATCAAATCAGTATTGCAGAGGAAGACAAATTAAAGACTACGTTCGTGGTTGAGGATGGGGTGTACGCATACAACCGAATGCCGTTTGGATTATGCAACGCACCAGCTACATTCCAGAGGATAATACTCCACATTTTTGATAGAATGTTGGTAGGTAATTTCAAAGCTTTCCTCGATGACTGGTCAATTTATAGTGATAAGGAAAAACATTTGAAAGCCTTAGGTGAGTGCATGGAATGGTGTAGAGCATCCCGCCTTGCCTTGAATCCGAAGAAATGTAGATTTATGGTGCCACAAGGGAAGCTGCTCGGACACATTGTGTGCAAAG
>VDFB02192525.1:0-29133 GCA_007258455.2 Sequoia sempervirens | reverse complement strand
ACAAATCTTTAATTTTCAATCAATCAATCACCTTATCAATAATCAAAATAATCAGATCATTGGTCTTATATCAGAATGGGGCATGATGTCATTTGTCTCATTTGGTCCTATCTATTATCTTTTATCATGATTCGTCCTTCCTGAGATTTGACTTTGTCTTTGGTCAATCTAGTCATTCACCTTAAGCAGGATATGTCTTTCTTGCGGTTAGGTGCTTTATCAACAATGGTCAATCAGTCAACATACTCAACACTTTGATACTCTTGTCTCTGGTCATATGATTTGAGAAACCACTATCAATGACCCAGTAGTTCTTATCCTATCTAACATGAAAAGAAGATACCAAAGTACCTCTAGTCTTATCCCTTTTCTCCAAAGCACTTTCCTTTACACAAATTTGAGAGTTAGTAGAAACAGATTCATCCTTTAAAGCCAAGAAAAAACATTCATTATCGTCAACATCTCCATAATAAAAAATACCAACATCTTCTCTAACATAACATATTTTCTTGAACATCTTTCCTTTGTTTTCCTTGTTCTTATTGTTCACAACTGTTAAAAATGAAGGTAATATTGCAGCTTAAAACTTGTAAAACTATGAGATTGTAGATCTAATTAAGTATTCTTTGTCACAATTCTTTGTGTATGATTAATCTGTTTAGATGAATTTTGCCAATTGTAGAAATAGATAGAAGATTGTAGAAGAATGAGACAAGGAGATAGAAGTGACACAACATATACATGGAGAAACCCTTTCGGGAAAAAAATCCACCAGAATAAATAGTGCTTGTATTATTTAACCTTAAAACAAGATTACAATAATACTATATCAATCCTTGATTGATATGCTTCCTTTCCTTCAACAATCCTTCTTCACAACCCCAATAAACTCTCATGGAACTCTCATACACTTTAAGGTAAATTAAGGTTAGCAGAGGTATGTAAACTACAAGAGTTGTACAATACAAGAGCATAAAGATCCTCACAAAAATCTATGCCTAGATTGGGCAAGTAGAGTTCCGCACGTAATATAAAGTCAAACCAAAGTCTTCCTCAATTTAGGCACCCAAAATTGAACACTTAATTGAACTTTGGTCAAGAAAATATCTTGCAAACTTCACCTCAAAGTTGGAACCCAAGAATGGGCCCACTTGAGTGAGCCTTGCAAATATCTTCCCATGCAAACGATGTTAACTGAAAGATGCCAACTTGGGCGCCCAAAAAGACCCAAGTCAATCTTAGTTAACTAAAAACATATCTCTCCATCAATTCATTCAAACATTATGCATGATTGATCATCCTCACTTAACTAATGTTTCACCTGTTATTTTTCATGCAACTCAAGTCATTAGCATGCAACTAAAGTCAACTAACATGCAACTCAAACTAACTATATGCAACTAAAGATAACGGAACTTTATAATTAATGACCGATACCGAATTGAACTAAACTGAGACTGAATTGATAGTGCCACTCCACTCATGTAAATATCAATCCCTAATTTGTAGGATCAAAACATGCATTATTGAAGTGTTATCAATCCTCCAAACAGTTAACCGAAGCAAGGTGGGTTCCACCTTCCATGTCGGCACCCCATGTGCCTCATTCAGGAGCTCTCTTGGACATCCCCACATGTTCCTATCATCATTTAGAAATAACAATCACAAATGCCAATTCTACATGTTCATGTCATTCACTTAATTCTTTCTAATCCTAGTGTTGGGGAACACTTTGCAAGGACTTAGGAGATACATGAAATATGTTTAGGATTGCAATTAAATGGCATCTTGTTCACAACAACAACTCTGTTAGGACATCTTGAAGCATAGTGACCTATTTATCCACAACTAAAACATTTGAAAGGTAATTTATCTTTGTACTTACCAATACCCTTTTTCATCCTTCTTACAGAGTTACCTTCTACATCATCAAGATCATCTCCATCTAAATCTTCAACTTTTTTTAATTTTCCAACCTTAAAAGTAGTCTCCACTTTTGCATCTTTATTTAGACCATTTTTTCTCATTTCAAATGTGTACCACACAATTGATCTCTAGTGTAAGTATTAAAAATTTCAACTTCCTCAACAGTAGAAACCTTTTCACCATAAGAATTAGGACGAGTTCTGAGAAATTTCATTATCACTTTAGGTTCTTTGACTTTTGCACCAAGACCTCACATTGCACTGACAATTTCATCAACCCTTTGCATGTAACTTGTAATTGTTTCATCTTCAAACATTCACAAGTTCTCAAATTCTTATTCTAGATTGCATCTTATCTTTTTTAACCTTATCATATCCTTCATAAATACTTTCTAGGTTATCCTATACTTCTTTAGTAGTTTTCAGATCCATAACTTTCACTAATTCAGTATTTGCAAGACTACTCAAAAGAACAAAGCTCACTTTACCATTTGTATCATAGGTCTTGATCTCATCACTTGTGCTCGGTCCATTTGCAAGTATGGTATATGTAGTCTTCATTGCCTTTGTGACATCAAATCCAAGGTAAACTAGATAGCCTTCCATCTTAACCTTCGGAATGTATAGTTTGTGCCATCAAACATAGGGATCTCCTTCATGCTCGCCATCCTAAATCTACCTCAAGTAGTCAAGCTTTTATCCAAGGACCCTTGCTCTGATACCAATTGTTGAATGAGAAAGACAAGGAGGGGGAGGAAAATTAGTTGTATCCAATTAAAACATCAAAACCCTCAACAATAATCAGATCCACATGCATTCATTGAACCATCAATCTGTTATAATATTTAAACATGAAATACAAATAATAGAAATTGAAGCAACAACACCATACACAAGAGAACATCAAGTTTACATGAAAATCCCTAGGAGGGAAAAACTGCATTTGAGGATTGAAAGCTCACAATAGTACTAATTATTGAAGGCAGACTTTTGAGACTCATTGCCAAAATTTGGGACACCATCTAGAAAGGATCACAACCCATGATTATTGTCTAGGCTAAAAAGAAGTGATCTATTTACCGCAGAGAATATGATCTCAGTAATGGAGAATGCTGCCATAATAGCTTTATGACACTCACAACCTTCCAAGAGATCGAGATACCTTTTAGCTCACTACATTTAGAAATCTTTCATTATAGCTCGCACTACATTTCACATCTCTACACTTAATTTTGCATCACAACGCTCAATTCTATTCCACACTTCATCTCGCATCAACTCACCTTGCATTTATACCATCCACAACTTGAAAAGCATCTTCAAGTCAGCTACACACACCTTACACTTTACAAATTTAAAAATAGGTCAGCACTAAGCATTCTCACGATGGATAGAATGGAAGTGGAGCAATACAAACTTAATTGGGACCCAAATCAACACTCACATGCCACACTACACCTTCATCCAATGTTTTAAACATCTTTGAATGTAGTGCCAAAAACACCAAATTAGCCATTACTCATGCAAACACCATTAAACTTTGAAGTACATGATTCCTCAAATCCAAGAACGACTTGAAAACAACACACCATGCTTCTAGAAAATCTAGAATAATTCAACAAATCACTTGAGATCCAACAAATCATTCGCACTAATTCACACCTTCAGAATGTAAACGACTTGTACACTCAAACCACTTTGCTGAACATTGTAACTCTAAAAACCATCTTCTGGACCACCAAACCATAAATCCTTTGGACATAGGAAAGAGACCAACACCATCAACATACCTGGCCAATCACACTTGACCTAAAAGTGCAATTGCGAGAAAATATGGAGCAAAACATTTCTTCTAGACACCTCTGTAAAAGCAAAACCCTGGAATCAGGCTCACACGCACTGGTGAAGCTGGCTGCTGCAGCTTCCTGATCCCCAAGCCCAAATTCTAGATATAGAAACTCTAACACCTCTAACCAACATATACAAACCACACAAGCATATCTTCAACCTAGAGGAAATGCGGAGCAAAATCAGAACATCTCTGCAACACCCTGTTTCCTCCTTTTTATCAATTTTCTCAATATCCTCAACATCTTTATCACAACCATAACCATAACTAGAAGCTTATCAAAGCAACACTAGAGGTTAACACTAGTAACTTAACTGATGACAACATAATGCAACTAATCGAAGCAACAATCTCTCTCAACCACTACACAACTAACACCAATGACAACACAAGCTTGTTGACATCAATGACAAAAACTTCATACTTGCAACAAACACATTAAAAAGGATAGAATATTTAGAAAATACCTCATAGTTTCTTTATGTTCTAGGTATAGCTACATCTCCAAAATTGCACATGCAAAACCATTAGTAGCATCTACAAAAATTCATCATACTCAACATGGTGCATTTTAGTAAATGTGAAATATATCAAATGTAAATAGACAAAAGGGTGTGAATTATGAGTTAGAAAAATGAATTCATTAGGTTGTGACCAAGATGGCCCATGAGAAGAGATGATGGAGAGGATTGCATGTGGGAGGAGGGGCTGGCCCGGGCCAGCGACTGGTAAGAGCTGGTGTGCCTTTGGCTTTTCTGCCTTGCATGTGCTGCGCTAGTGTGGGTTTCGCCTGGGTTTAGTTCGTGGGGGCTTTTGTCTGCTATGTGTGGGTGGTTTTGGGTGTGGGAGGAGCTCGATTGCATGGGGGTATCAGCAGTTGGCCTCTCTTCCTTATTTTTTCTTTCCTACGTTGCCTTCTAGTTGACTTCTTTTGTTGGTGGGGGGTGTTTCTTGTTTCTTCAAGGGGGGTGTGGGCTTTTCTCTTTGCGTGCCCTAGTGGGGTTGTGCTTTTGGGGTTTCTTTTGTGGTGGTGGGACTGTGGTCTCCCCTTCAGAGTTTTCTTTTTGTGGTCTTGCATGGCTCCTTGTGGGATCCCTTTTGGGGGCAAGGGGTTGTCTTTTAAGGATACTGTGGCGGAAGGCAGTCCATCTGTGCTTGTGCATGCAAATCCGATTTTTGGTGAAAATGGATCAGGAATGGGAGAGCCCTCTTATCTGTCTGGAGGGTTTAGGCCTTCAAAGGTGAATGGGTGTCTGGCTAAGAGTGATAATAGGCCGATTGTTGAGATTCAGCCTGAGTCCGTTGTAGACGATATCAATTATCTATCAAATCATGCTTTGATCTGTAAGTTTTTGGGGATCTGGGTGTCTTTTCCCTTTTTGGAATCGTGGGCTCGACGAACTTGGTCTCCAGAGGGGGATATGGATGTAATGTTGGCAGCCAATGGCTATTTTCAAGTGGTTTTTTCTTGCATGTCGGACATAAATAAAGTATTTGAAGGAGGGCCCTATTTCTACAACCAAGTGGGCCTTTTCATCAAGCCCTGGCATGTTGGATTCAATCCTACAGAAGAGCTTCCTTCACGGGTTCCAGTTTGGGTGCGGTTACCGTGGCTTCCTTTGGAATTCTGGAGAGAGGACATTTTCAGCTTAGTTGCAAACCAGCTTGGAAAACCAGTGGGTCCTTCAAGACAGACTATGGAAAAGAAGGTAATTACCTATGCCCGAGTATGTGTAGAAATTGATTTGAATAAGCCCTTGCCTGATTCTATAGAAATTCGGTTGGGATCAAGCTCTTGGATTCAACAGATTGATTATGAAACACTACCGTTTCGTTGTCGTTTGTGTCATGAATATGGGCATTTGCAGAGGATGTGTCCCAAATCTAAGCCTGTAGAAGATTCAAAACTGAGGTCAGCTAGTGCACCTCCTAATCAAGATAAAGGGAAGGCCCCCATGAGGGAGGACAAGGAGGGTTTCATTCCTGTAAGAGCTCGTAACAAGGGTCGAGGCCAAAAGAGGACCTTTAAAGACAGACAAGTAGATGAGGTTTTCAATAGGTTTGATGCTCTAGATGATCTGGAACAGTTTGATGGAACTATTGCTAATATGCCTACTGGACAAGATCTCTTGGAGGCAGGGGAAATAGGTGGGGATGAGAACAATGTCATTCAGACCAATCCGTAGGAGGGAGTGATTGGGATTCAGATGGATAAAGACACTTCTGTGAGGCCGATGGAGGAGTTGGGAGCCAGTGGAGGCATGGAGTTGCAGGAGATTTCTGCTCCTTCCCGATCTAAGTCTTGTGCTGGGAAAGATCGGCAGGAGGAGAGCAAAAGCAAGGGATCCCCTTCTGTTTTAGGTATTCATCAAAAGACTATTAAAAAAGATGCTTCAGAGAAGTCTCTTAAGGTGGGGAGGAAGAAAGACCAGGAAAAGGTGAAGTTAGTAGGAGAGACTTTAGTGGAGTCTGGTTCTGTGAAGACCATTGATTCCCACTTTCCTCTATCTCAGAAATGATTGTTCTTTCATGGAATGTAAGGGGGTTGAATAGTATCCCTAGACAAAAGGCTATTCGGGAATTGATTAAGTCTTATTCGCCTGAGGTGGTTTTTATTCAGGAAACTAAGTTATCTATTGAAAGGATGCTTTCCACGGCTGCTAAGATTTGGCCTAGAAGTCTCTGTCAATGCATTGGTGCTCAAGGATCTTCACGAGGCTTGGCTCTGTTATGGGATCCTCGCAAGCTGGTCCCACTCTGGTGGATATCTAGTAGGTCTTCTATTTCCATTGTGGCCACTTGTTGTGAAACCGGTGAGACTCTTCTCTTCACTAATGTTTATGCTCCAACTGACTTCATGGGAAAAGCTTTACTTTGGTCACATATAGGATATGTTCGTTCTTTTGCTCCTTTGTTCCCCTGGATTATAGCAAGAGATTTTAATGCAGTTTTAAGTTTGGAAGAGAAGCGTGGAGGTAATCCTAGGCTTGACCCTTCTGCGAGCCTTTTGAGAAGTAATATTGAA
The DNA here is from genome assembly GCA_007258455.2 of Sequoia sempervirens. NCBI lineage: Eukaryota > Viridiplantae > Streptophyta > Pinopsida > Cupressales > Cupressaceae > Sequoia > Sequoia sempervirens. Next base: position 22,334 of record VDFB02192525.1, on the reverse strand, counting down.
AGTTTGAAGGTTGTGGATATTACACCTTCCAATGGTTTGTTCACTTGGAATAATAGAAGATGTGGGGCAGAGGCGATAGCTGAAAGGTTAGACAGGTTTCTTGTGTCCTGCTACTGGATGGCGGATTGTTGGAATACCAGATCGGAGATTTTGGACTGGAGAGGTTCAGATCACTGGCCAATTCTTTTGTCTGCCTCTAAGTTTCGAATGACAAAGAATCCTTCTTTCAAGTTTCAGCTTATGTGGTTGAGGGATGCCTCTCTTCAGGATCATATGCTTGCTTGGTGGGGGGAAGGGAAGCCTGCTTATGGCACTGCTATGTTTTCCTTTGTTAAGCAATTACAGTTTGTTAAGTTTAAGCTGAAAAGGTGGAACAGGATGTTTTTTGGCAATCTCTTCGCAGCTAAGAGAGATGCCCAGCTGAGGGTGGACACTATTACTCGTCAAATCAGAGAGCAGGGTCTATCTGATGGGCTATTTAGAGAAGAAGCTATGGCGCTGAGAGATTTGGAAGAATGGGAGCTTCGCGAGGAGATCTATTGGAAACAAAAAGCTCGATCGATTGGCTACAGGAAGGGGACAGAAACACTAAGTTCTTCCACAACACTGTAAAAGATAGAAGACATGGGAGTGCTCTCAATTCTCTCATGACAATGGAAGGGACTTTGGTTTCCTCTCATAGGGAGATTGCTCTTGAGGCCACTCAATTTTTTGGCAGTCTATTTTCAGAGGACTCTGATCCTACTAGGGTTGAGGAGGATTTGGTGTTGGAGTGCATCCCCCCCATTGTCACTCCTGAAATGAATGAGGCTCTCATTAAACCTATCTCTCTATCTGAGATAGAAGCAGTGGTGTTTGGAATGAAAAAGGGTAAAGCCCCTGGACCCGATGGGTTTCCTATAGAGTTCTTTCAAGCTTTTTGGGATATTGTCAAGATGGACCTCTTTGAAGTGGTGCAAGAATCATTTAGCAATAAGCAGATGCTTAAGGCTTTGAATGCTACCTTCCTTGCCCTCATCCCAAAAAAGGAAGGTGCTAACTCTCTTAACTCCTTTAGACCTATTGCTTTGTGCAATGTCACGTACAAAATAATCACTAAAGTGATAGCTGAACAATTAAAGCCATGGCTCAGTAATCTAATCTCTGAGGAGCAAGGGGGATTTGTTACAGGAAGGCAGATTTTGGATGGGGTTATTATAGCTACAGAAGTTGTGCACTCTATGGCGGCCTCAAAGGAGAAAGCCATGTTCATAAAGCTTGACATGGCCAAGGCTTATGATAGGGTCAAATGGAGTTTTTTGCAAAAAGTTCTCCAAGCCTTTGGTTTTGGGAGGGAGTGGATTAGTTGGGTTATGAGCTGCATTACTTCACCCTCTTTTGTTGTCCTGGTCAATGGTGAACCTACTAATCTTTTTGGGGTGGCCAGAGGCCTTAGGCAAGGGGATCCTCTCTCCCCTTACCTTTTCATTTTGATGGCGGAGGGCTTGGGAAGGTTTCTCAAGTCTCAAGTTAGGCAGGGTCTGATTCAGGGTTGGAAGTGGGGGCATGGCATTCCTCCTTCTTCCCACCTCCAATTTGTGGATGATACGTCTTTGATGGGTGCAGCTAGAATTCAGGAGGCAATTAATTTCGAAGAGCTTTGGATATTTATGTGAAAGCCTCAGGACAAAAGATTAATGAAGAAAAGTCTCATATCTTTTTCTTCAATACCCCTGCTCCTATTCAAGCTAGGATTGCTCGGATCTTGAGGTTTCAAATTGGAACTCTTCCTTTTGTGTATCTTGGAATCCCTCTTTCAGACGAAAGACTGTCAAGAGGTGTGTGGCAGGAAATTTTGGATAAATTTCGGAGCAAGGTGAGTCATTGGACCCACCGGTGGCTTTCAACTACTGGTAGGGTGACTCTTTTGAAGTCCGTTGTCCAGGCTCTTCCTATCTATAGGTGTCTTGTACAGACTGCCCCGGCTGGTTTCATCAAGGACTTTGACTCCCTTTCCAGACAGTTTTTATGGACAGGTAATTTGCTTTCCTCCAAGTGGAGTCTGGTCAAATGGGATTGTGTTTGCAGATCAAAGCAGGATGGGGGCCTTGGTTTGCGGAAAAAGCTTGATTAGTAGGGCTCTTACTGCTAAGCTCTTTTGGAGATGGTGCACAAGCCAGGATCAAGGATGGGCTAAGATCCTTAATGTTAAGTATCTTGGTGGGGTGAATGGGAAAGATGTACCAAGATACAATTTGACAGGAAGGGGATCCATGGTTTGGGATACTTTGAAGAAAGGAGCGCAGCTTGTCAAGAAGGGTCTTTTCTGGATTTGTAATCGGGGTTCAGATGCCTTGTTCTTGGGAGGATTCTTGGGATGGATTCCCTCCTATCTTATCTCAATACCCCCACCTTCAACCTCTTTGTGATAATTTTCTTGCAGCTGGCTAGAGTAAAGTTGAGGATTTTAAGGTGACTTTAAGGGTGGGTCGTGGCGAGGGAGCCAGATGGAAAGAACCTTGTGAATGGCCTCTAGGGGGTTCTGAGGGCGAGAGGGAGACTCTTGCTAGGATTCTTGTAGGTAGAGCATGTAACTCTTTGAGAGAAGCTGATACCCTTGCTTGGGGACCTAATCCGAAGGGAAAGTTTTCAGTGGCATCTGGTTATCAAGAGTTGGAAAGATTAGCTTTTGATAGGATTGACAGTTCTTGGTGGAAGCAGGTTTGGAATAAGTCTGCTTGGCCTAAATGTATTTTTTTCTTGTGGCTTGTGGTGCAGAATAAATGCCTTACCTGGGAGAATCTTCAGAAGAGGGGCTTTCATGGGCCTTCTATCTGTATTTTATGTAATAAAAATGAAGAAAATAGCTCACATCTCTTTTTCCACTGCTCTTTCACCAGGGTTATTTGGCACTGGTGGTGGGAAGCTTGGGAGCATGCTTGTATTCATGCCAACTCTCTGGTTGAGTTCTGGAATAGTCTTGGTAGACCCCCTTCTAAGACCTCCTTTCTTGAGGTGGCTTGGGACATTGGTCCAGGATTTATTATCTGGCAGGTGTGGTTGGAAAGGAACCGCAGGATATTTCAGGATAAGTTGAGGATGGTGCAACAGGTGTGGTTGCAAGTGATAAATATGCTTCAGGAAACCCTGGCTGCGAAGTGTGATCTCTCGAGGATATTGATCCTGGAGATGTGCGCGTGGTTCACAACTTGAATATTTCTGTGCTGGTTGTAGTGGTGCCCTTTGTAAGAAGCAACAGGTTAGAAGTAAGCATGCTAAACGAAAGGTTTGTAGGGAGGGAAAGTGGTCTCTCCCTCCTTTGGGGACTCTTAAGATCAATACTGATGGGTCTTCCAGGGGAAACCCCAAGCATGCTGGGGTTGGAGGAATTGGCAGGGATTGCTCTGGTGAGGTTATCTTCTTCTTCTCCTACTATAAGGGGATACAGACCAAAAACTACATGGAGGTGCTTGCTGTCCTCTTAGCTCTTGAAAGAGGATGTGCTCTGGGATGGAGTAAGATTATCTGTGAGTCTGATTCCCAGGTGGTGGTGGATATGTTGAATCTACAACGGATGGAGAATATGGATTGGCATCTGGCTGTGGTGGGTAGGAAAATTCTTAAGTTGAGTGCTTCTTTGGATGCAGTCTCTTTCTGCTATGTTCCTTGCGAGTGGAATAGGACTACTGATTGCTTGGCTAAGTGGGCTTTGGATCGCGGGGAGGGATGGATGGCGGGAGATTGGGCACATTTATCTCTGAATTGTGTTCAGGATCTTGAGAGGCTAGTCAAGGAAGATATGGATGATTAGTTGTGCCCCTTCGGGGGCTTCCTTTTGTTAGTGTTGTTTTCTCTTCCGGGCTTGTGGCCGTTACTTTTGTACTTTACTGGTTGATTCAATAAATTTTTACCCCTTTTTTTTTTAAAGATGGCCCACATGAAACTATGTAGGGGATGAGAAAATAAAAGGTATCATGTTATAAAGGGATTTCAAGAATTTGGGATTGGTTTGGCCCCCTCCATCTATGCAATCATGACTCCAAAAAAGAACATGATGCACATGTTTGTTGATAAATTGGAACTAATATAACCTCTTAATGTACAAAAAAATGATATAATAATAACAACATGATGTAACCTTGTCAATAAAAAAAAAAAAAAAAACATGAATTCATGTAAAGGTTGAGGATGATAACATTATTGATGCATAGAGTTGTTGATAATTTGAAATTGGTGTGGCCCTCTCAATATATGCATGCATGAACATGAGTAAAAGTTGTGATAGTGTGAGGATATAATATGCCTCCTCAAATTGAGTGCATACAACATTATAGAATGATTTGAGGAGAGGAAAAGTATAATGGCCACCTACAAAAATTTTTCAACCTTGGTGTGTGAATAGAATTATAGAATCATGAAATCTTGTGTAATAGGGAATATAAGGTTTTCACCAAAATGTAATAAAATCTAGTTAACTAGATGACCATCTCCACAACTATTATTGTCCCCAAATTGTATCAAACTTCTCTTTATATAGTATAGATGTAGGAATGATATGCATCAGCTAGAAAATTTAATACACCATCATAGGCCAATGTGATAAGGATCATTGGCCCCAAAATTAAATTATTTGGTCATTAGCCACCCTTGGGATTTGGTAAATCACCCTAGATAACTTTTAGATCCACTAATAATGTGTAAAATCACCATTTTCAATGTACATTTTCCTACGAGTCTCAAAATTTAATGCAATTCTATTTATGACTCTCTTGGTACCCATAATGAAGTAGATATCAATATGACTTGGAAAATGTTTCAAATATTTAATGCATTGCTCAAACAAGTTGCCACTATATCACATGAACAAACTAGTATCAATATATTTAAGCTCCTAAATATAAAAAACATGAATGTGGTTATCAAAAGTACATGAAATTTGTATGGAGTGTTTGGGATGCTCTAATAGACTTATGTTCCTAACTACAATCAAGGACCTTCAAAATTTGTTACCACACAAATTTGTAATTATTGAATGGTCATATTTTGATAGATATGAAGCTTTGAATTACCAAAAATAAGTTGGAGTGAGCTATGGTCTTTCAAACTTGGTGCATGTTACAACAAAACGTCTCAAAATACTAGTAGATACCTATAAAACAAATATTTTATTATGTTGATGAAAAGTTGCTCTAACACCCTAGATGCTCCTAAATTAATTAGTATCCAACAAATTTAACTCATAATCACTAATTCCTACACATAAATAAGGAAACATGACACAATAATTTTTATAGTGACTTTATCTTTGATGATCATGAGCAAACTATTAATGAGTAATCTTTTGATCTTATCATATTTTGATTAATAATGCATTTTTACAAGCAAGGATTGAAATTTTATAATGTATTCATTCACTCTTTCATTAATTCCTTTCTTAGATTGGATTGAATCCAAAAAATGTTACATTTAACCTAATGTTAACTTCAAAATGATGAATGAATACTTCAGAAAGGAAAGGATTGACCATATGGTAATGAGAAGATCCATTCTAGTACGTGCATTCCTTTAACTTACATGGGAATAATTTAGGGAGTAATATAGTATCCATAAAATTAAGAAATGTAGTATTAAATGACCTGATGTGGCTCATGAGATCACCCAAGTTCTATTATACAATTTAAATTTAAGTGCTACAAAACCCATTAGTAACTTAGATAGGATGACATGCCATATTATAGAGGATTATGAGTAGGCTTGTGAATTAAATATTTCTTAGAGAATTGAGGAATATTGTTAAGACTATTTTGGACTTCATTAATTTATTTTATAATGATATATAAGGAATGATAGGAAATTTTGGCAAAATGGGTGGGAATGTATAGGGTGATGGGTGGGTGGTAAATAGGTTGCAATTGAATGGTTGAAGAGTGGATGATATGGAATATTGTGAAAGAGGTTATGAAGGAATAGTATGAATAGGTTGGATTACTACGTGAGTGATGGAACCATGGTGGATATAGATGGTAGGTGTAAGAATGATAGGGGTACAAGATGAATGTGGTTGATGAAGGTTTGGAAACATTGTGAGTATAGGAATGGAGGAAGTTCTATGTTGGATGGTAAAGTGAGAATATTTGAGTTGGAAAGGCAAGCTAGAAGAAGTGGCTTGAGAGTTTAAAGGAAGGGAAGCATCACTAGCAACATTGGTTCTACCTACAATTTGGTTAATACCCTTAAACACTATCATACCATTTGATTTGATCATGATTAAATTGTCAAGTGTGTCTAATAAAGCTAAAGGATTTGCATAATTATCAAGTTAGTAATGTCCTCTCTAGGTATTTGTGACTTATTGCCAATATCTAAATTCTTTTGAGTTTAAATATTTTCAAGATGAGCCTCATGGTTAAAAGAAACCTCTTTATTAAGGTGCATAGATGTGTTTATATTGTTCACAATTGGAGACTCAAAATGATTCATAACAAGTGAAGAGTTAAGCCTAGGGCTACATAGGAATATGAGATATAGGAAGATGTGTTGGCGTACACCTTAACAAACAGTTAATCAAGAAAGAAATAGGATAATGAATCCATGTAAGTTTTATATTGATAAAGGGAAGCATGAAATCAAAAAAATAGGAATTTGATGGCCACCCCTGTCATATGAAATTTTGTGTGGTTTGATCATTAAATTCTGTCATTTGATTATAAAAATATAAATTATAAAAGCTATTCTCTGTCCTAATCCTTTTTTTTTTTTTAAACCTCTTGAAGTCCTGTTCACAAATACAAGTCTGATTCTCATACTTAAAGAATCCATCTGCAACACCTGAAATGTTTAATCCCCAAATTAAATGTATCTTAAATCACATTTTAAATACCAATTTCAAACCTACCAAGAAATAATTATATAAAATTAAAAATAATTTAATCCTAAAATTCATTTATCTAAAAACATAAATTGTTTGTAAAAACCAATTACCTTAACACAAAAAAAATAAAAAAAATCTTGTTATGTTATTATTCATATGGATATCCTATATATATTTAAAAAAATGTAAAATTAGAAAAGATTGATAATTAGTAATAAATGTAAAAGTCTTAGATTTATGTTACAATTAATAAGAAATTTCTAAATTCATATAAAAAATAAATCTTGTTGTAAAAGTTAAAAAAATCATATTCTATTTTGAATTTTTGAATTAAATATCCTCATTTTAAAAATAATCCATTCCATAAATGTATATTAATATAAAATCAATAATGATAGTAAAGGTGTCACAAATCTTTAATTTAATTGTTAAGAAAATATTTTAAAAATTAGAAAGTACTATATTCTATCTTCAAAGATTACATTTTAAAAAGATTTACTGAATTAATATATATTTATTATAAATCATATATATTAATATAAAGTAATGATAAATGTTAGTGAAAATGTCAAAATCTTAAAATTTATTGTAAAAATATTTTAAAATTAGAAAATTATATTCTCTTTGAAAGATTCACAAACTAATTTATATTTTTATAATAAATATTATATCCCTCTCCACCCTCCTCAAATATATATATGCTTATAATAATTTTCTTTGTTTTGATAATAATTTAAAGTGTCATATTTTCATTTATATAAAAATATAGCAAGTCAAATTATCGTTTGATAAATTTTAAAGTTGTAATATATGGTCTAAAATCACGAAAAAATAGTCAAGTAGACCATCAGGTGCGGACTAAACCCTAGGGTAAACCACTAGAGGGGTTCAAGATGAGTTCGCCAAAATAGGAGGAAATAAAATATGTCCTAAACATAATTAGGATCTAATTAATGATAATAAATAACCAAGCCTAAATTAATAAGAGTTGAGCAAATAAATGAAATAGAAAGTTAGAAGGTACTTAGCTCTATTTAGTTTAGGAATGTGGATAATCTAAAGAGTTTATTATGAATTATGCTCAATGACTGAAGTTAGGATTCTAGAATTGGATCTATGTCTATTCTATTGTAACAAATTAGGATTGTGGATATGGGCTTAATTTGGACTAGGTTGTGCCCACAATTCAATTTCTAAGCACCATGTTTGCATACAATTTTGTCCCTTGATGAAATGTCCTTCAAGCTAGTTGCCTCAATGTTTACCTATGTCTAAGACAAAATGGAGTATTTAAAAACACATTGGGGATTCTCTATAAGCCAAGGAAAGTATGAAACTTCCTTGATGGTGATTCAAACTCCATTAGTTTTAAATAATTGAAGACACAAAATACATGAAATGCCAATTGCATAAATGAAAGTATAGTATATGTGATGTAAAAATACAAACAACACTCTTTAATTAATGATTTCCAATTCAATTGTTGATCTTTAAATAACATTTTTCAATAATGACTTTCAATAATCATCAATACAATAAAAATTATCTTCAAATATATTATTTAAAATACTTAGCTCCAAACATTTAATACAAAAATTAATATATAACAATCAAAATATCTAAAAGAATCAACTCAAATTTTTTTTTAAATTGATAAACAAAATCATAATCACAATACATCCGAGAAAAAAAAATAAAAAAATAAAAAATTATAATCTTATACTTACAATTAATTTCAAGACATAAAAATAACAAAAATATGAACTTATTCAACACTTTATAAAACGCAAAAGTATTAAATAAGTAATATATATTAAAATTAAAAAATTAGCGTTGACTCGAATTGTTTGGCAGTTAAGAAAATCAATTTTAAAAGAAAAGTCCGTCAAATGACCACACCAACCCCATCCAACTTCCACGACCAACCCCATAAATAAATTGCCGTCAACTGAGGACTTGATAATTAAAAATGGCAGAAAATAACTTGATGACTGTGCCCTTTGATGTCGTGTGCGGGGGTGACGTCAGCTTTCGCAAAGATTCTACGTTAGATTTTGTTTACATTAGTTTTGCTAAAAATAAAAATTTGGGAGTTTGACTCTCATTCACATGTGTAGTAGGTAGAGGGCCCCACCTAGTTGGCCCCCAACCTAACAACACCAACTACCTAGGTACAACAACATATTGGAATAAAACAACCACAAATAACTACCGTGGAAATCTTTCAAAATTCTTTCTTTGAAGGAAATCTTTATACCTAATGGTATGGGATGGAGGACATTTGTTAGAAGCTCAAGTTTTCAAGTATGTCTAGGATAATGATAGTTTTATGTTTATGTTATTACGTTGAATGTGTTATCTGTGTTTTCTATATAAAGTGAATGAGTTAATTTTGACAATCTACGATTTATATCATCATGATAATGAGAGTTTTATGTTTAGAGTATTGCATTGAATGTCTTTTTTATATAAAGTGAATGAGTTAGCTTTGACAATCTACAATTTATATCATTTGAACATAATGTAAGACAATTGAAATGATCTCAACCGTCATATTTTCATCGTACAATTTTTTTGCCCTTTTTAAAATGTTGGAAAGAAAATTTATATCTTGGTCCCGATGACTTGTAGGATGTGTGGAAGTTGTGACCAAGTTTCAAAGGATTTTCTTTCTTTTTACGAGAGTTTTCCATACATCACTTCAAAAATCAATTCGGATGTCATGCCTATAATGTTGTTTATATTGCCTAATAGAATAGATATGTGTTCGATGAAGCTTTTTTTGCCATATGACCAATCAAATATAAGATGCATTATATGGAAGCATGCGATGATATATGTCATTTTGGATAGACACAAATTCGCTATGAACGTTAGTGGGTGGGGACCGAATTTGATAGTCGTATATGAGAACTTTTACCATTAAATTAAAGAATTTTTTTAGGAATACCTACTGTATCACATGTAAGGGGAGATTGTGTACACAAATAATTATTCTTGCGGGCGGGGGATCTCACCTGCAGGGGACTAGTCTCTCCCTAGCTCGCCTCAGGTAACCAATGTAAGGGTTGTTGGACCGCTGGGCTGGGTCGCGGGGACACCCCTGTAGTATAAAATAATAATAATTAATTTGACATAAATATGTTTATTTTTAATAATTTATATTATATAAAATATAAAATAATAATAAAGACAATTATTATAGAAATTTTATTATATAAAATATATAATTAGCTGATAGGCTATTATAGTGGGGGAACCCTACCAGAATTTCCAACAGTCTGACGCCGGAAACCTCGATGGTGCCCGACAACGATTATCCGTGGCGCTGCATACTGACAAGGTCTTAAATTATTCTGGCAGAATTTATGGTGGACATAACAACAGGTGGGACATGGTGGCTCATGCTCATAACCATATTTGACATTTATTAATTAATAGTTATCATTTCTTGGTTTCTTGCGCAACAAAACTTGGTGTTCCAAATTTGCACGGCTATTGCACAGACTCGCTTCACTTCCCTATAACATTAAAGAGGGCTTTACCAATGTGAGATTTGATCATAGCATTCCTGTACTTCACCTAATTCAATTTCCACAATAAATAAACAATAGGACGAATATCAAAAGTCGTGGTGATAACATAATCTGTTGTACATCAAACACAGACTTGGGAGGTTGGCTTATGTCACCAGGTATGGCTCGAGTGTGCCCGCGCAGTTTCACGCCGTTTCTTGCGGTCTCTGTGTTTGCTCTGCAATTTAATACACAACCAATCCTTCGTTGCATGCAATAAATGTGATCAACCATAAATAGCTCTCAGCTAGACAAAAATTTGCAAGCTACATGTTTAAAGTCTTTGTGGCGAAGAAGTAGGTGGAATTTTGCCAAACAGTTCACATGCCTTGTCTACATTTTCCCTTTTTTGCATATAGGTCTACCAGAGCATTGGCGAAGAAAGAATCCAACAACGTATTCCTCAAAGGTAGACATTGGGAATTCTATAATCAGTCGAATTTTAACCCTCAGGCAGCGTGCTTTCTCAATTATTTAATTTTAAAAATAAATCTTAAACAATATTTTTTAATAAACAATTAAGATTGTTTATGTTAGTACTCTCTTTCCATTTTTATATATATTCAATGCCAACACTTTGTTGTTGCCTTATTTTAAATTTTGGCCTCGTATTATCTTCATACTGGCCATCCAATAAAAAAATGTATATATAATGTAGTCTCATCAGTTTGCTTGAAGGCAAGAATATTAATTCTATCTATCTGTATGGTTTTTTTCTTTTTCCTCAAGCCTCCCAAGCGGGCATGCAGTATTTCACCAACTTGGAAAATATTTTAACTTCAGGTATTATATAAGTATTATATAAGTAGTTTTATAAAGAATAATAAATAAAGTCTAACTTTTACTTTGACCGATTTTATCAGTGTGGAGTAGTTAGTGTTTAGGGTTTCCTTTTTCCTTTATTATTTCTCATGGTAACTTTCACCCTGCCATTTGTTTGAGTTCAGTGGAGCCCAACGTATATAGATTTGGGCATTAAAAGTTTAAATTTTGCTTTACCAATAAATCATTAAAGTATGAGCATTAACCAATATTATTATTATGATTTTGAAATCATCCAATTAAATATCATTTGTTGTGTATATAATAAATATATCTACTTCTTTTGTGACCTCTCCTTACCCAATGAAAATATTCTTATGGCTTTTTTTTGAAAAGAAGATTAAAGAATTAAAAAAAGACACATCGCATGTAATTCTTAAGTTAGTTAAAATTGAAAGCTAAATTTTAGGGAGATATTCATGGTTTTAGGAAGAAAAGAAAGTCCCTTAAGCTTTATTTTCAAGAAAGCTATTTCTTTTCCTAAAAAAGTGGGATATATAAATAAATAAATAAAAGACTTAGTTTCCATATTAAATATCAAAAATCAGCCCCACCAAACGATTAACAAAATCTTAAATTTAAGTTAGTAAATTATTAACGATATTAGTGAAAGGATAAGTTGATAATATTTATTAATTAATTTAGCCATCATAAGATATAAATAAAAGAGTAAATAAAAAAAATAGTGATTAAATTACTAATGGGTTTATTTTTTTAATTCTTTTTGTAGTAACACACAAGAGTTGCGAAGGAATTATATTGCATTAATCAATAAAATTTACATGAAATCACAAAGGGATCAAGCTTCGGTCCACAAACCACAACCATAACAAAAAATTTCTTGATGGCAGATCCTCCATTCATTCCAATTCTGATAGTAAAATGACTGCCCAACTTGTAGGCTTCTCGGTGTCCAAGCCTGCGCCAAAGTTAGTGTTGACCTCCAGCAGCTCACAAAGAGGCATTAATAGCATACCCGAACCTTGAAACTGAAACAAATTCCCCTGAATTCAAAATCGGCCTAAGACACACCTTTATCGCAATGAGAGCATGTACAATACTGTCTTGTTTATCCGCAATGAGAGAGTTTACAATAGCACTCCTTGTTCTCCAATCGAGCTCACAATATCTCCCACTGGTAAGGCCAGTCACCCATATATCCAAATATAGTGTGACTTCAACTACGGAATGAAGGTCACCCAAAGGTCCCAAGACTCCCCCAAATGCTATCCTAGTCCAATGGAACCAAAAACAATCCCATCCGCAGCCCAATTTTCCAGTTCATCCGCTTCACTATTGGCTTCTCTGAAGATGTGGTTAATTGTAAAAGCCTCAAAGCTTTTCAGTAGATCCACACCCTCTCCAACATTGCCTTCAATTTCCAATTAGGGATTGATCCCATTCTTATGGCATTAACTACTAAGGCAGAGTCACCCTCAATCTCTACTTTCCCTAACTCAAGATCCCTGCATAGTAAAAGTCCATGGATTAGAGCATTGAATTCTGCAACGTTGTTAGTGACTTCATCCAGAGGGATGGCCAGTCTGCCAACAAAGTCACCGTTCCACATCCTGATAGCACACCCGACACCAGAGGGCCCATGATTTCCCCTTGAGGTGCCATCAAAGTTCAACTTGAACCACCATTCGAGGGAAGTTGCCACTTTGCATTTCCTACATTCGCTGAAGGAAGCTTTCTCTCCTTTCCCAATGTGAGGAGGGATTCGGATCCCATGCCATCTAAATCTCATCTGCCCATCCCATTCTGAGAATTTGGCAGTCTGGGTTGACCATGTGCTAATTCTATTGTTTACCACCTCCACAATTGCTGCCTCCACCTTATTTGTAAAGGAATCAATACCCATTTCCTTGTCATCAAAGATCCGCCTATTTCGTTCCTTCCAGATCTCCCAAATAAGGAGGGAGGGACAGATAACCCAAATGCTACTTGTGAGGCCAGTCAAAGGTCTGATTGGCCATCCCTTAAAAAGGCTCATGATGTCATTTGGGAGTGCTGTTATCCACCCCAATTTTGTGCACAGCCACCTCCAACACTGTTGAGAGAAGGGGCAACCAAGCAGCACGTGATCCACACTCTCTTCATCCTTTTTGCATACACACACCAAGATGGTCCCTCAAAGCCTAATTTTCTAAACCTTTCTGCTGTCAAAATTTTCTTTTGAGTGGTAGCCCAAGCAAAGATCCCAAATTTGGGCACATAATATTTGTTCCAGAATAAGTGAATGGAATTATCTGACTTTGCTACAAGGTCCAATCCAGCAACAATTCTATACCCATCCTTGGCGTTATAGAGGCCATTCTTTGACCCTGCCCATATCAGTTTGTCTTCACCGCTTCTGAAGACTAACTTTCTTTGTTTGATCACCTCAGTTAGTAAGGAAATATCTTCCCTTGGCAGCGGTAATTCTAACATATCTTTCCATTTCCAACCAAGGGATGGATTATTCTAGAAGAAGACCACATAATCCCTGACCCTGCAGCCCCAATGCTATTTAAGGTATGTTTTGATCTGCTCTATTTTTAATTTAATGTCTAAGCTCAGGTGTCCTCCCCAGGAGTCCTCCTAGAATAGTGTTGGTTCCCCTCCATATATGTCCCAAGACACATGTTCAACAATAACAGGTCTGCAACTCAACAAAAAGTTCCAAACCCGCAACCCCTTAGGAGGATTAACAATCTTGACAATCTCAGCTGGATCATTGGTATTAAGGTATTTGTTTGCAGTATCCTAACCCACTTTAATTCTAGTTCATTAAGCATTTTCCAAACCAATTTGGTGCCAAGTGCTTTATTTTGCCAACTTTGATCCCTAAGTTCGACCCCACCATGTTCTTTGGGTTTGCATATCTTCTCCCAGGAAATGAGAGCCATCCTGTCCTTTTCAACCAAGCCTTGCCAAAATAATCTTCTCATCTTATGGATGATGTTCACGTTTGCTCCAGATGTAAGGGCAAGGTAAGACAAGAGATAAATGGGCAAAGAAGAAACCACTCTTTTCAACATCACTAACCTCCCAACCCAGGAAAGCCAACGACCTTTCCAAGATTTCATTCATTTGTCCAATCTATGATTCAAAGGATCCCATAATTTGGAGTTTCTCAGCCCTTTATCAATGGGCAGACCAAGATAAGTGCATGGCAGATTTCCTTTTTTGAATTTCAAGATGTTTAGTATTTCCATTTCTTCCCTTGGGGGAGTTGAAAAGAAGAATACCTCTGATTTATCATGATTGACCTTTTGACCTGAGGCCTTGGCATACAGTGAAAGCACTTTTAGGAATTGTTGGGCTTCTTTCCTCTTTGCAGCTCCAAAGAGCATGGTGTCGTCTGTGAACTGTTGGTGAGTGACATAGATGTTTCTTGCAACTGTTATTCCAACTAGGTTCCCAGCAGATTGTATGCTCTTAAAATCCCTCCCTAGTGCTTCTGCCATTAGAATGTACAAGAAAGGGGAGATTGGATCTCCCTTCCTTAGCCCTCTTGAAGTATTAAAAAATCCTTCTAATGAACCATTAACTAGGATAGAATACCTGGGGCCCGAAATGCACTCAAAAATCCAATTAACCCATTAACTATTGAATCCAAAAGCTTCCAAAACCTTACACAAGAAACACCAATCTACCTTGTCATAGGCTTTCTGAATATCTAGTTTAATCAACATCCCAGCCTCACTAGTATTTTGCAAGGTATGTATCACTTCTTGGGCTATGATGACGCCGTCTAGGATTGATCTCCCAGGAACGAATCTGGTTTGTTCTTCTGAGGTAATGCTAGGTAGCAGTGTTTTGATCCTATTTTCCAATACCTTAGACAAGATCTTGTAGAGGGTGTTGCATAGGGAAATTGGCCTAAAGTCCTCCAATTTCGTAGCCTTTTCCTTTTTGGGGATGAGAACGAGGAAAGTGTTTACTTCTCTTAGCAATCTCCCAGAATTTCTGGCTACTTCAAGGGCTTCTGTTAATTCTGTTCCAAAGATAGTCCAACATTTGTGAAAAAATCCAGCGGGAAAACCGTCTGGTCCTGGAGCCTTATCCAGGTGGAGTTGCTTGATTGTTGTTTCAACTTATGCTTGGGTGATTCTAGCATTGAGAGCTTTGTTCTGTCCTTCGCTGATAATGTGGGGAATATGCTGCAAAAGACTTTGTTGGGCCGAAAGGTTTGAGCCCTCCCAATTATTTAATAGAGCCTAGTAAAAATTTAGTATCTCATCCCTGATTTCCTTGGGATTCTCTATTGGAAGGCCATTAACTTTCTCCAATCTTGTGATGTTGTTTATGGCTCTCCGTTGTTTTGTGATACTATGGAAATATTTCGTGTTCTTATCCCTTGCATCAATCCAGTTTTCTCTAGATTTTTGCTTCCAGAATATTTCTTCTTTCATTAACAGATCTTCATAATCCGCCATCAAGTATTTTTCTTTAAGAAAGCTTTCCTATGACATGCCACTTTTAATGACTTCCTTATTAAGTGTGTTCAGCGCTTCTTCAATTCTGATTTTACTTTGAAAGATATTCTTAAAATGTTCCTTATTCCATGTCAGCAATCTGCTCTTTACATGTTTTAGCTTTGAGACAAAACAAAACAACTTTGACCCTTCAAACTATTCTTCATTCCACCAAGTTTGTATCAGGCTCAAAAAGTTCTCATCCTTGGTCCATATCTTCTCAAATTTAAATGGAGGCCTTGTTGGTTTCTCATCCCCGTTGATGACTAATCTGATGGGATAATGATCCGATCTGGAACAAGGAAGGATGGTGCCATCCATGAAATAAGGAAAGGTTGTTAAGTCTCCCCCAAAGAAATACCTGTCCAACTTTTTAGCTATGTTGTTGTAGCCAAGTCGTCTACAGGTGAAAGCCTTTCCTCCAAGTTCAACCTCAAGCAAATTATTTCTTATGACCCAGTCGTTGAAGTCCTTTTGTGACTGCTCTGGTCTAAGTAAACCCCCTTTCTTGTCCTAGCTATGTAGGATAGCATTAAAATCCCCTACTATAATGTTGTGAGGGAATGCATTTACTGCCATGAAAGTGTCCAACTCAGTCCAAAGAAATCTTTTGTTGAGGAAGGAGATTGGACCATATACATTAATCAATAGGAGCTGCATGTTGGAGACGAGGCTCTTAATAATACCTCCAATCCAGTGGCTTCCTACCCCCAGTACCTCAAAATTCACTAGAGTTGAGTTCCAAGCAATTGCCAACCCTCCAGAGGCACTGACCGATTGGACTGCCTCCACGTTCCAATTCTTGAAACTTTTAATGAAAGCCTCCACCTCTCCTTTGCCCAGTTTAGTTTCTTGGATTAAAACTATTTCAGCCTTGGTCAAGCCAACCCTCCACTCGACCAAGCGTCTTTTGTTAGGGGCATTAAGGCCTGTAACATTCCATGATAGGAGCATCATGGCTCCTTGGGAAAGGGGCTTCCCTTCCCTACTTCCAATAGAGATGTTATCTTAAGCTTCCCTTCAGCTTCACCATCCTTAATCCTTAGCTCAGTTAGTGATTTCCTTCCGACTTTCTTTCTTGAGCTCTTCTCGAAATCAGGTTTCATTTTGGTTGAGGGGATTTGCTGGATGCCTAGCTTGTCTTGCTCCTCTAGGGCAGATCTGTTCCCTAAGAATAGGAGCTCATTTTCCTAGTTCTCCATCTCACCTTCTTCCAAAATTTCTTGGAGAAGAGCTTATCTTTTTTCCCCCTTTTCTGTGTTTGGAGTTGCCCCAACTTTGAAGTTCCTTGCAGCCCCCCGGAGATCCCAAGGAGATCATAGATTATGTCTACCTTCGAGAGCTCCTCCACTTCCACATTCATGTCATCCGAGCCCATTGTTATCCCTTCTATCTGTTCTCCTACTTTTTCTTTCCTTTGATCTTTTCTTGAGGCTACATTTTCATTCTTCTTTGCCTCCTTTACTCCTTCTATGAAATGCTCCCATATAGTAGCATTCTTATCCAGGTTCGTAACTAGGCTAGGGGCTAAATAAAAACCTTCACTTTCATTTAGGTCTTTTAACGCCCTTGTGGGCTCGCTGATGTAGTCTGTCACCAGGAACACCTTTGCACTCTAACCTGTCTTGTTTTCTTCCACCGTTTCCTAAAAGCTCAAATCATTGAGGTAAAGCAGATTCTTGGCCACTTGCTCCAAAATCTCCCCCTCCTCAAGGCTTAAACCAAAAGAGTTATGCCCCTATCCCAGAGCCATTATTTCCAAACCAGACATTTCCTGCCCCTCGACTACTTAAGGATCATCTCTATTCGTTATTTCCTTCAGCTGTAGTCTGATGTCTCTTTGCAAGTCGGATGCATCTTGCAACACCTTAATAAGCTCCCCTCCATTTTGTTTCACTTTCTCCATGTTGTCTTTTAGTAGCAGATTTGTTTTCCATACATCTTTCTTGTCTTTGTGTTCTCTGACACCCAGTTTCCTCTTTTTAGGGCAGTCCATTAAAGTTGCGGGAACCGGTGGTGTTGTTTCCACCCATTTCCCTTTCAACTCTGTGTTGTCCAATGGTTTGGTTTTTTTGATACCTTGTTTTGAACCTTGGTTAAGGTTTTTAAGATTGCTTGAATCCTCATCCCCTACTCTTGAGCAAGATGTCTTGTATCCTGACCTCAACACACACTTGCCCTCTGGTTGCACTGTGGAGATTTCCCCTTTCAGAAACCATCTGCCTTTCTTCGTTATGATTTCTAGATTTTCTAGGATTTTTGTATCCTTATCGAAAGAGACACATATCTTCGCCTCCACCCCTATCTTGCCAAATAGGAAATCTTTGTCTACCCCAATAAATGTGGCCCATTCCTCCCCAATCTTGCATAGGGCATCCATGTTCCAATATTTGATTGGGAGATTCCTTAAGTTGATCCATCGAGGCACTGTTCTGATTCTATGTTTGCTCATATCAAAATTTGCTTCCCAATCCATGAGGTAAAACGTATATCCTTCAAAAAATAGTGGCTTCCCATACAAAATCTCTCTCTTCACAAACTGATCTATGCATTCAATATTAAAGAAACCATGGTCTAGAGATCTAATGTTAACTCTACCTCTGAACATGCCTATCCACCAATCTACAATCCTTCCCGTTGGGTATCCATCTCCACACCATTTGGAAAAAAAGGTGCATCTATGCAAGTGTTCCCAGACCGGTGCCATTACCTTAGTTTTCAAGATGACAACTCTATAGGTTTCTGCTTTCCTGGGCCCTACTTTCGATCTCTAAGGTTGGAGCTAAGACCGATCTTTCCCAGGCCACCCATTCCTCTGATTTGTTTTGGAGTTGTTTTGGCCGAGAGACCTCTTGCGTCCTATCCCTCTTGTGGTTGTATTTTGCTTCTAAAAGTCCGTATGTCTTCTACCCTGGTTTTGTTTATTGCCGAACCGATCTTCTGTGATGACATTTGTTTGATATTTCCCTACTTTGTTGGAGGAGCCCCCAAGTGCATTCTATTTTCCTTAAATTGGCAAAATCACGAGGGGATTGCGAAAAAGGATAGGTGGTGATTTAAATGGAGAATCTCCTTAGTAGCGCCTTCTCACACATTTTACGCTTTTGACCGAGGAAAAATTACTAATAGGTTTATTTAGCAAGTATTATTTGTTTTTAAATATTAATAATAATTCTCTTAATTCAATTTTAGTAAAGGAAAAGAAGGGATTAATATGTTTAGGTAGTTAAATGTGTTTATTTTATTTTAAATGATCTTTTCAATGAAGTTGGTAAAATTATTTAATTTTTAGGGAAATATTCTATGAGAAGTGTTAATCCTTTTATAAAGGAATCTTTTGATAATCGGTTGATGGTAAATATATGTTGAAGGTAGGTAATAAGATTTATGAATACTAATGGTAGAGGGTAGAGTAACTTACTATTTCGAGATGATATAGGGAGGAAACTTGGTCAATTAAAACTTTAGGGATAGGCAATCTATTCCAATCTTTAAAGCTTTTCGTGGTGGGTTGTGTTTAGGATTAATTAGTTTCCCAATGTTGCTACGATCAACTACTTTTATTGATTTGTTAAAGAAAAAAGAGATTTTAGTAAAAGAATACAAAAATATTTCTTCTTAATCTAAATAATTTGATGAATAAATGTATATTTAAATTATATTCTTTTTCCATTTAATGAATTCATTTAATTATATTTAAAGAATCTTGATAAATCAAAAAATGAAATGAATATTTTAAAAAATAAAAGAAGAATACAATTATACAAACCTTTTTTCAATAAATATTGATTTTAATAAATATACGTGTATACTAAGCAAAAGGAAAAAATTAAATAATGTTTATTATTTTAGTATTTTTACCATAAAGATTTCATTTATTAGCTATAATGTGGAAATTATTTAATAGTTAACAAAGATTAAAATTAAATAGATATAATAAAATATTATATATATTATTTAGATTTGGGGTTAGTGAGTATGTGAAAATAGTTAAATTAGGATGATATTATATATCAATAATATGGATTTAAAGTGATGGAAAATTATATAACAAATCTTTTTAGAATATCTTATTTTTCAACAAAGAATTGAACTATTTGACAACTTTTGTGGTTGGCAATGTAAGCTTTATTTGCTATATCATGGATCCTTACACACTATTAGAAAAAAAATGACACAATCCAATTAGGTGGCACACCTCATAGGGTTGATTATAGAAAGCAAAATAGGATGTAATGGTGTGTGTAATATGCTTGTAGTTTGGGTCTTATTGAATACCTATGCCCTTGTTAATGACAACTATTTTTAATATTAGTGTTGCTATTTTGAATTATAGTTTCAGGATATGGCTAATGCACAGGCACCTCAAGATGTTATTACTATTTCAAGTAGTGATTCTGAGTCCAATACACCCTCACCACAAACCCATGAGTTACCTCTATCAACAATCGACTCAACATCTGTGGATTGGTTGGGTTTTCCTCAGAATAATGTTGAAGCTTTTTAAAACAATATCTTGACAAGTTGCCGCAATTTTTTTGAAGAAGCTATGCAAACAAGCGAAGATGTATGCGATGTGTAGGATCATGAAGTTGAATTGGTGCAAGAAGTTGTCCAAAAATTTCATGCGACATATGAAGCTCTTGAGCTATATTATGGTTTCTTGTGTGAATTAAAGTACTGTGAATATTATGGAGTGGCCAATGCATTTGAACTAAAGCGTGAATTCCAAGCTTTATTGACTGATATATGGTCCAAGAAGTTCAACTAATTTATTGGAAGTTAGCTACTTTTTTGTGATGTCGATCAAGATTACTAGCATGATACAAATTAGATGTTTTTGTGAAACCAAATGAAGAAGCCAAAATAGTTATATGTAGAGCGAAATGGATTTAGTGGGAGTTCAACTAACTTCTTGGAAGTTAGTTGCTTTTTTGTGATGTCGAAAGATGCCAAAATAGTTATATGTAGAGTTAAATGGATTTAGTGGTTGGCCTTATATTTCAAACCTTAGTTGCTATATATTATGTTTATATTGTAATGTCATTGTACATATTGATCTTTATAGTTCTAATTTTAATGAATATAACTTATTGTAATACTTGTGTCCCCTTATTTTCAATATTATTTTGAACTATAACCTTAAGTCTAACAAATATATATTGCGACGTTGCTGAAAATGATGATATATTTGAACATCATTGTAAAAATTCACTCTTGCAACATTTACCTATGTACAACATTGCACTCAATGTTGAGAATTTTGAAGAAGCTATGTGAACAATCCAAGCTGTATGCGATGTGTAGGATCACGGAGTTGAATTCATTTGAGCTAAAACGTGGTTTCCAAGTTTTATTGAGTGATATATGGTCTTAGAAATTCAACTAACTTCTTGGAAGTTAGTTATTATATTGTGATGTTGACCAAGATCACTAGCATGATACACATTAGATGTTTTTTGGATACCAAATGAAGATGCCAAAATAGTAATATGTAGAGCGAAAAGGTTTTAGTGGCAGACCTTATATTTGGAACCTTAGTTGTTATATATTATGTTTGCATTGTAGTTCCATTATGCAAATTGATCTGAATAGCACTAATTTTATTGAATATAACTTATAGTACATATTCAAGGAAAATATTGCTCCTCACAATTTCTTATTTTTTGACTATTACGTACTTCAGCACTTGTGTATTCTTATTCTGAACAATATGTTGAGGTATATGTTTTCTGAAACAAAAACATGTGCCAATTCTATTCAAACACTATCTTACACGTAATATAATTGTGCAGGGTTAGTCAACTTCCATATACCATGGCTACAATATTAACCATAGATGCGATTAAACTTATCCATGATGGGAATCAAGGGTGCGAACCTAATGTGCATATTTTATCTATTTCAAACTTCAGACATGGCCATGAACACAACAACCGCTACAAGGTAGAAATATATGATGGGCCCTACAAATTAAAAGAATTGTTACCTAAAAAATACAATCATTACATAGCCTTTGGTGAAATTTTAGTTGGAACGATAATATGGTTGACAAAATATAATTATCCCAAATCGAGTGGTTCTCGGTGAGGAAAGGAATCCTCAATTTTTGAAAATAAAATATTACGAGATTTTTAACTTGTTCCTTATATTGCTAATTCTTATTCTTGTGTTGCGCATGTATAGGTGGATTGTCATTGTGAACCTTGAGATTGTTTCTACAAACCAGGATATAATCGATTAACCTACTTCACTTTATATGGAACAAGAGCACCATATAGAACAAGTAATGGGAAATTCCTCAGATCCACATGCAGAACCTCAAACAATTAGCACTGCTAGAGTATCAACTCCTACGAGAAGATTATTTGGCATAAATCCTTTTAGGGGTGGAATGGAAGCACAAGTCACAGTTATGCCTATTAAAATTTTGAACCCTTTTCAACCAAGATGGACTATCAAAGGTCGTATGATTTCCAAAAAGGATATTCGCCAGTACAATACCCATAAAGGTACAAGTCAATTTTTCACCTTCGACATCATTGACATAGAAGGGGTTGAAACACGTGTGACTTGTTTCAATGAAGTTGTTGATCTTCATTATGAAAATATTACTATTGGAAA
>VDFB02192524.1:0-10186 GCA_007258455.2 Sequoia sempervirens | reverse complement strand
AAAATCATCCTTTACAAAACATGAAACAAACAGTTACACCTTCACTTAACGTCAATATCATCTCACAAAAGGCTCATGATTTAAATTTTTTAGATTTTATATCCTCCTATGGAGAGAAAAAAATCTCACAATCTCAAGAGTCTTGCGTAAGTATGACATCTACTACTAAACAAGATGTATCTTTGACACCAATCAAAAGACCACCTTCTACCATTGATCCAACGAGTATCTTGTCGAGACTCCTCCAAAATCACTTGATCACCCTCCCTCCTAGAACTTGAAAGAAATTCTCTTCCAAGACTTCATTCTATGCCTATCAGCAGAATTCCATGGTCACCCAATTAATGAATGTGGGTGGATTTGAGCTGGCAAATTAAACATTTTCGAGTTTGCATGCTTCCCCATGTGGGCAGCTCCCTCCTCTAATTTCTATTTATTTTAACTCTAGTATGCATTTCATTGATCATTTCAGCTCACCTTTGTACTGCACTAAGTGGGGGCAAGGGGTTCAATACCCTTTTCCTTGTATGTCACTTTTTGTTTCCTCCTTTGGCTAGTCGTTAACCTTTCATGAACATTCAATATCAATCTTGGGACATGGATGATGTGCCTTAAGTTGGATCGTATATGTGATAATTCTCTCTTTCATGACATAGCTTACCAGAAACATATGATTTGGCATAGGGCTTTTCAAGTAAAATCTCATGTTTTCTTTCTATCCCACTTTTTAACACAATTTCTCACTAGCCTTTGGTGGCTCGCGAACCACTTTAAAGTGGGGCCATACATCACCACTCATATTTCATTGTGTGATTTTCTTTTTCTTGGGTTTTCCTCTATTGGAAGCATTAGGTAAAATGTTTCCCAAGATGAGACCTTGCACTTCTCCTCTCTTGGAAACAAGATGAGATCATTTGGACTTTTCCTCTCTTGGAGACATTGGGCATGATGTTCCCTAAGATGAGGCATTGCACGAACTAAGCAAAATCCCTCTGAACATTCTTGCCAACACTTTACAATGTCTATAGGAGTGTCAAGCATCAATGTTTTGTTTGCACCCCACAAAGCTCAAAAATAATTTTCCTTTGTGGCGCCTTATTAAAGTTATCAGAAGGTATAACTTTGGTATGGTTGAGTGGGAAGCCCATTCCGAGGCATGAATTTCCCCATAGCCACCTATGTGCATACCAACTACTATATGTTTTATCTTTCAAGCTTTCTCACCCTGCAGACAATCAGAAGTTATGTGGGCCCAAAGTGAGTATACTTTTGGGATTTCTCACTTGGTAGATAGCCAAGAGTTATGTCACCCTAGAGTGAGTATGCATTTTCTTTCAAAATAAATAGCCTAGATTTGATCCACAACTAGTTGGACAAATGATCGAAGTGTGATCCACCTTATTTTCATCTTTCTCATCTCCCTAGTTCTTTCCATTGCATGATTTTGTATCTTGATGGTTGACCTAGGATCTTCGATCTTGGGGACTTGCACAAACTCCTTTGATCTTTTCCATTCTTTTCATATGCATCTATACTTCCTATCTCTCTTCTTGAATGTCTACTTTAGTGTGATTTTGAAGTAAGTTCATCATCTCACTAAAGTGGGGGATAAATGTGTTGTAGAAAAAAGGGTCTCTTGCTTGACATGGGAATAATTCATAATAAGTGGACTTAATGAGGCCTTGATTCAAGGGTTGTGAGACATTTTATGCATCCAAACTAGGGTTCCTGGGACCTTGCAAATAAAAATAACATTCTTTAATGATGTCTTGTAAAGGTGTAGTGAAGTGTTGTAACACATTTCTACACTTTCTAGACTCTTCATTACAATTCAACTAAAAATCACCTTTTCATTACTAATCAAGTCCTATTTTAAAGTTTTGTAAAGTCTTGTGATAATATTTCATGCTTTTCTAGCCATAATTTCACCATTTACACCTTTCTATGCTTTATTTGACCCCTTTATTCCCCTTATAATACTTAATAAAAGTTCTTTTTCAACAAACCTGGAAAAATATCATTAAATACAAGATAATTCCCAACACCCACTTCCAATTCCAAGGTGGTACCCATTCACCATGGGTGGTGAATGAGTCCCCCTTGGCTCCAAATTAAAAAATAATCAAATTTTCTTTTGGGTTTTTATTCAAAATCAATTGATGTCGGCCTGTGATGAGGTGTCGTTGGGTTACTAAGGCACAAGAATGTATAAATAAGTTTTTTTCTCCTCATTTTACATCTCCATTCATTCATCCACCAATCTTCCATCTCAAGTC
This sequence comes from Sequoia sempervirens, assembly GCA_007258455.2. Classification (NCBI taxonomy): domain Eukaryota; kingdom Viridiplantae; phylum Streptophyta; class Pinopsida; order Cupressales; family Cupressaceae; genus Sequoia; species Sequoia sempervirens. The sequence goes on along the minus strand of VDFB02192524.1, from coordinate 7,910 downwards.
ATGCAACTTAGGGTTTCTTCATTTCAAGTCTCCAAGACATCAGTTTTTAGACATTCAAAGGAAAATCCTTCATGTTTTTCTATTAAATTTCAAGATAAAACATCATGGAAGGGTAATAAACTCCATTTTTGCATGTTTCATTAGATTCTTTCATCATTTTGGTTTAATTATCTAAAAGGGGTTTGACCAAGGCAAACCCCCATGCCCTAACATTCAACATTTCTTGTTCTTCTCTTCTATGAATGTAGATTTAGGCATCTTTGAAGCTTGGAAATAATTGAATATTGCATTGAAAAGTTTTTTAGGTATTCTCTTCATTAAAAAAGTCAAAATATAAAATAAAAACTCACTTTTAGGTTCAGAAATCAGAGTTTTGGAAGTGGACACTTGTAGAGAATCAAAGTGCAAATCGAGAGCTCCAGATTCCACCTTTGAATATTTAGAAATTCAAAAGTGGACTCATTATCCACGTGTGGTGAATGAGTCCCACTCCAAGGTCATTTTTTGGTTTTTTGCATTTTTGGATACCGTTTTGTCTGAAACAAGTTTCAGCTCAATTTTGTAGAACTGGGACTAATTCGCCCGGAAAGGTGAATGAGTCCCACCAGGCTTGAAAATTAGCATCAAAAACATTTCAAATGTCATTTCCAGTCTTCATCCACATTCTAGGTGAACACTTTCAGTTTGGTTTAGTTCTATTAAGTTTTGCATTCATTTCTAAGTGTTTATGCAATACACAATGTGTTTTCAAACAAGTCACATTTCTTAGGTTTTACATACTTAATAAATCAATCTTATCAATTATTTTCATCTACAACATTACATTTAGACATAATTTCATCATACATATCTTAGATTGAGTGAACCACCTATATTTTGGGTGTGTGATCTATCTTTTTTCATTAGGTGAAAGACCCTAATTGAACAAAAGAGACCTAGCATGCCTAGTCCCAAAAATCTACGGTTCAGTCTTTAAGGATAAAATTCACTAAACAAAGTAGTAAGGGAATTAACATGATTAGTACGATCTTCCTTTCCTACATATTTCTCAAATCTAGGGATCTCTATACCTTGTGGCACCAAAGTTCTCAATATCTCCAAGGACAATGGATTGCTCTTGACATAGTATGAGCGTGGACCATATTTTGATTGATGGTGGAAACATGGTCAAACGTTGGATGGATGAAAGGATTTGTAAGAATTGGTTAATGATAGGGTCATTTCTTTTAGTATGTGATGGAGATGAATAGGGTAGTGGTATGTATGTGTTGGAAGGACTAATGAATGTGTTGGTTAGGGAGGAGATATAAGATTAGGTGCCACATAGGTATAGTTTGTTGCATTGTTTTGGTCACTTGAGGAATGGTATAGGTCGGGATTGAGTTTATGGTTGAAGAGGGAGGAGTTTGATTTCCTCTTTGGTTTTGCATATTGTTTGAGGCTTGAGCACCATTAGTGGTGGGAGGAAGATGTTTTCCAAATATTTGAGCTATGTTATGCACAACTTCTAATCCCTCATCACTTTCCATCATACGATGAAGGTTCTCTATGGCAAGTAGAATAGTGTTTGAAATGTTGTCAGTACTTACACTATCTTGAAAATGAACTAAGTCTTCATGCATTTTCATTATGTTTTCTGGAGGAATATGATGAATCATTTTTTGGACACTCAGAATAGTACTTGTAGGAAAGGTAGGTATAACAAAGGAGGTGTCAAACATATGGTCCATACCTAGTGAACTAGTGCCAATACCAAAAGAAAGATAGCTTGATAACCCACGATCCACAATGAGTGTCTTATCATGGGATGCCATGAGTCTTGCACTTCGTCTAACCATAGTATTATAAGTATGACACCAAGTACTCATACAAGGGATAAACCAAAAAAATCACATTGAACACAATATCCTATCCTTGTAATGAAAGAAATTGGAATTTAACAACAATTTTGGAAACTAAAACAGAAAATAAAAAGTAGCCCACAAGAGCATAGAAAAGTAATTTCAGATCCTGAAAAACTAAGAATCAAAGTCATCAGGGACTAAGACACTAGGAAGGGCATCTTGGTCCTCTTGCTGAGATTCCCAAGTTCTAGAGGCTGAGACAGACAACAAATAACAGAGATAGATTTCTAAAGGAAAAATCTTGAGAGGGACTAAGATGCCAAGAAGGGTGTTTACTACTAATAGAGTAATTTTGGAGAAAAATAGGGAATTCTAGAATTTCAACAATGTTTATAGGTTGCCTATGCAGTATGCTAATTCTCAGAAATAGATAAATGTGCAAATAAGTGCAATAAAAACTAGCTAGAAACAAGCAATTGAATGCAATATTTGAATTTTGAATGCAATAAGAATGCAACGAAGATGAAGAAAAATGAAATTTTTAATTTTTCAATGAAATGAAATGATGCAATAAATCGAATATGCAACCTATATGCACTTTTCACTAATGCAAATAGAGGAAACCCTAAATGCAATTTCACTAATGCATGATGCAAGATACCTAGATGCACTTTCACTAATGAAAAATGTAATGCAAGAATGAGTACTATCTAAACCTAAGGACTTTAAAGACTCCAAATAAGAAAAGAAAAATCCTTAGGTTCACCAAAATGATGAATAGGAAAATGGATACCTTTTTGGGATATCACACTTTTCTCATTCAACTATTCACTAATGTCCTAAGAGTCCTAATTAGATTGACTAACAACCTCTCAAGGTGAGCCAATTCTCAATTAAGAGAGTCCTAGGAATGGTTTCTTAAGTTCTAAGGAGTTCACCACCAACAAATGCTTAGAAAAGAAAATGTTTGAAAACACACTGTGATATGGAAAATGACCAAAACTTAACAATGAAAGCTAAATGAAAGATGGACATGATGAAATTATGGAACAAGGAGATGGTATGTGTGCACCTAGGAAATCTGGAGATGCCATGATGAATATGGAAATGAAAAGAGACTGCCAAAATATGTTGTGGAGGACTAAGATGCCCAAGATGGCATATTAGTCCTGCTGGTATTTTTTGGGGCAAATGTGGAGTCTTTGGATCTTTGAACAGAATATTTGAAAATATCTAAAAACTGAGGTTGGGAGGACTAAGACATCCAAGATGCAATATTAGTTCCATTTTCAATTTCTACAAACTCTGAATAGGATCCTAAGCTCTAAGGTCTGCACAATCTTCCCTTCTGATCTCAGGTTCTCAAATATCTGAATAAAGCATGTAAGTGATTTTCTATGAAGATGACAACTTTGTGATGAAAATTTGCAACTTTGGCAACTTTGCACTCCAAGTGATCTTCAAGTCCACAACCTAGATCTATAATAAAAAATGTGCAAGATGGGAAAAACTTGTTGTTTATTAGTGAATAGGGTTTTCCTTGGTCAAACCCCTTATTGGTAATTAAACCTTAAAATGAAATAGAAATAATGAAAGAATGGTGAATGAACAACATGCAATGCTACAACTCACCAAACCCTTATGAAATGTATAAACTTGTGTGTAATAGCTGCAATAGATATGGATCTTGAATGCTTGATAGATAATGCTTGAATTGCTTACTTGAATCAAAACCCTACATCACAAATGTTAGCACAACAACACACATGATGCAAGAAAACACTTTGATATTATGCTTGAATCTAAAAATGGCATTCAAATTCTTGATGAATCTACTCTTGAATGCTCTTGTGAACTCAATTATGCTATAAAAAAGTATCTCACAAAACAATTTGGTTGAAATGAATCAAGGAACCTTCTATTTATACTTATCTATGCTTAATATTCTGAATCTATATCACACCAAGCTAACATATGAATTTAGTGAATAAAGGAGGCTAAATCCTGCCAGAATTTGAAATTAAATCTCAAAAATGAGTCTAGGAGGACTAAGAAACCCTAGTTGGCATCTTAGTCCCAAGTCCGTAAAACTTGGGGCATAGACACCAAAAAGGGTCCCAATACAGAGATGCCAAAATTAGTGTTCCGAGAGCCTTGGGGGACTAAGACACCCTAGGTGGCATTTTAGTCCCGACCCAAAAAATAGGGACACATAGATTGAGTCATTAAATTAGCATTTCTACATTAGAGAATGTCAAGATTACCTAGAAAAGTATGTCATTCATAGGGCTTGTGGACATAAAATATGACCAACTAAGCCATAAAGAAGCATAAATAAAGAAAGGTAGACACAAACAAGTGTAAAAATGCAAGGGTGTGCATTATACTACACTACACCTAGTATATTCTTTTAATCTTAAAATGCATAACATTCAAATGCTATAGATATGTTGTCAGAAGGCTTAATATTCTTTTTTTCTACAAACATCCCAGCTATTATTCACCCATTTGCAAGAAAATTGCTAAAATAATAAGCAATGGTTTTAAACAAAGCAAAGAATGGCTGATGACATAAGGATTTCCCCAACCAAAGTATCCATCATAATTTCCATTCCAAAGTTAGTTGTTATGTATTTTTTTGTAAAGGATTGGATAAAATAATTCATGGAAAATTTATATCAAGCTCCTCGAGAATCTATGCTGCAAGACTAAGGATCTAGGATCCCATTTTTCCTACACATAAAACTAATATAGAAATGCCTCTATATAACATGGTGAAATTTTTGAGGAAGTGGATTTATTTGATTTTAAAGGAGAATGAGACTGACATTCCATTGGCAAACATTCGACAACCCTAATAGTTCCTTCATAAAACACTTAAATGCTTTTGGCATGTGGAATTTTGCTACCAAATAGGACATTAACTCCACATGATGATGTTTAGATACATTAAAAATAGCAATCACATGCACAGGCATGTAAGAATCAGCTGATAAGGGTCCACTGCAAATAGCTATTTAATGGGAAGTAAGAAACAAACTTTTTTTTAGAATGTAATGTAAAATATAAATAATTAGTAATATTTACAATTGCTTGATTGAGTCGAGAAAGGGAAAGCGTGTTAATAAGCTAATATGAAATAACATGAGGTTACTTCATAGTAGGAGGTGAACCTTATGATTTTGGACTTTACCTAGGATAAAATAGGTGGGGTAGATCATAATGAAGAGATATGTTGGAAAACAAATTTATATATTATTATGAATAATTAGATGGATAGATCAAGCATATCGATACATATGTATGAAAGTTAAAGCCAACCTATGTGTGCATTGAAAGATATCAATTTGAATCACCTAACATGAACATCTTATAAATCACTTAATTTTGGCATAGAGATTATTTTATATTTCTTCATTTAATTTAAGCATTGTAAATGATTTTAAACCTCATATTATATTCCACTTTTCCATTCTTATCTCACAACAATGCATGCGAGATTAAGAACCATTTTCATAAAATGAAAAATTGATCTTTGCATTTCCACATCAAAATTTATTAGTTGAAAATTGATTATAAAAATGTAAAATAAAACCATAGGCCATGTTGAATGAATCTTATTATTTGCAATGTATCCATTAATTTTAATTTTAAGTAATTAATCATTAATAACTTTGTTTTTATTAATATGTAATATTTAATAATTTTAGTTACAATAGTTAACTAAAATTGATTTTAATTAATAATATTAGGAATCACAAGTAAATGATAGATCATTTGGAATCCATAGTAAATTAATTGTCAATGAATACAATTTTTTAATAAATTTATTCTTAAAAAATTACAATTGAAAAATTAAATAAAATTTTAAATTTTAAATAATTAATTTTTTTACTCTAAAATTTAAGGTATGAATAATTTTATCTCTATTTTAGTTTTATATTTATTAGACCTAGATGCACATCTATATTTGAACTCATAAAGTCAATGGGTAGCAATAATCTGTGCAAAATGGGTATAATGCCACAGCCATAATTGAAAATTTGAGCTACATGTTACTGGACATTAAATATTATAGACAAATAGAGAAGTTGTAAAAGAGCTATTAGAATAACACTTAACAACCACTAAACTAATTTTATCTTTAATATCTTTATGCTTTCATACTAACCCTCTCCATATATATATATATATATATATGTATATACATATGTATATGTATATATATGTATATCTATCTATCTAACTATATATATATAGCTCCTATGTTAATGGGTATAACACCAAAGATGCACAAAGATAACTACAAACAATAAATGAAGGGACAAAAGAATACTAACCCTAACCATATTTTTTGACGAAAGAAAGAAGATTTAACTACAATTTCTCCATCCATACAGAGCCATAATCTCTTTGAACTCTCCAAAATGGGTATAATGCCAAAGATACAAACATATAACAAGGAACAATATGCAGAGAGAAAAAGACATGAACAATCAATTAATCATTTATGCAAAATACCCATGTAAAATGACTTATAGATTCTAGAGCACAATAGTTTTAAAACCCTTCAATCTGCTATAAAAAAGAGGTGGAGGCAACGATTTTTACAATAGTTTGCTATGAAACCAAGACCACAATGGCTCTTTTGAAAATTCAACTTAATCAATATATTTTCTCTCGCACATTTTAGAGTATTCTTTCCCATACTGCAACATTGAATATTGCATTTACTTCCTCTCGTGCCATCATACAACAATGCTATGATTCATTAACCCTCACATGAGCAAACACTTAACATTCTAATTTTGCATATCAAGGCAACCAACTCCACCACTGCCAACCCATGTAATTAGCAAACTCCATATCATCATAAACAACCCTAAGAGACTTGTCGCTGGTCATTAGCAATTATTAATTTCCAATGCCAAGAAATTCTATTCACGACTGGGCTGACGAAAATCATGGTAGAAATTTGACATGTATAGCCTATCGGTTAAATATCAGCAAAATTGATAAGTCACCATTTACATAAACCTCAAAATATTAAAATTTTAGATAGTGAATTTTCTTATAGAAATGAGAAATTATGTACTTTGTACTCCTCCAAACCATTCCCTATCATCGCTAATATTCTAAGCCCTAAAATTCTATGGAAATAATATAAATGTAGACCCAAATCCCAATAATTTCATCTTTTTTGTACATGATTAAATATTTCAAACAATTTGAAGATCATAATGTTGTTGAGTTTCATGTGATGCAAGATATTATTTCTATAAGCCAATATATTGGAGCATAAGCATTTCCATGGTTTTGGATAAAAAGTGTTTCAATGGAAGATAATTAACAAAATTTAATTTCAATATGTGTATGTTTTATAAGGGACACATCAAAATTTTACATCAAAATATTTTATAAATGTTAATTAATTAAATTATTAAAATTATCATTTTTAGGTCAATTTTTTGGTATCTACATAATCTAATGACTTTTTGTTCTATTGCAAGGTTAATCTCAAGATGAAAGAATTAGAGCATATCAGAACAAATAGTTGTTAGAACATCCTATGTATATCTAGACCCTATTGTGTGTTCTCATAGTGCTATTGGATCCAAACAATCTATAAACTAGAAATCAATATGTTGTGGATATACCTGGTGTGGGAATATTTTGTGAAAGTGAACCTTGAAATTTAGTTAAGGATAAATCTCAACCATTGAATTGTAACTAAATTTGTAGAGCCTTCAGTTATGAAAGGTCATCAATTGCACATTTTCACGTAGTTCAAATTGTTGATTACTATAGGTTCACAAAAAAAAAATCATTGTTTTCTAAGTTTATATTATGTCTTCTTCTCAATTAGTGCAACTTTTCTATGAGTTATAGTGAAGTAGCATGAAATAGATGTCTAGTTCAAGTTATCCATAAATTGTAAATTATAAGGTTATTTGAACTTCTCTTTTCTTATTATGAAAGATATTATTAAATTGCACCATTTTCAAGGAATTTTAGGTTTCCTTTGTAATTTAAAATATCTATTCAAGCTTGCACTATCTATGTGAT
>VDFB02192522.1:0-12073 GCA_007258455.2 Sequoia sempervirens | reverse complement strand
ATTCAAAGCGGCCCTTCAAGGAGGTTCAAGGATGGACACGGAGCTCGAAAGTAAATGCAAGTATTACATGAGATCTGAAAGCTTCTTCTGAGGGAAATCCTTCACACTGACATGGACAACAGGGATACACTTGAATGCAACATTAACTTCATTAAAAGATCTAGGGGCAGATCTTTTCTGGAGGCTAATATTTTTGTAAGCCCTAGGGTTTGACACTTTTGTATATAGGGTATTTTTTCCTCTTTGTAAAAGGGTTCTCCTTATTCTTTTCAAAATTCTGTGACTTTTGCAGTCCTTTCTCATATTAGCAAACTTCTGTAACTCATTTTGGAGCATAGTATACAGAGTTTACCTTGGTCACTGTTGATGTTTCAAATTACCATCTTGTTCTTGCAAAGTGTTGTGCATTTCAGGTTCATGATCAAGTTATTTTGTGAATTTCTTCTATTCCCTTATAACTTTATCTATTGTTTTCATGCCTTCCTTTGCAAAAGTATCATTATACGAATCACAAATTGTGTTCACATAATCACACATAGATTCTAATCTATGAAAATCTTTTCCTTTTTTGAAAAAGTGTGTGAATTGAACCTGTTTGTGAAACATTAATGCAAAGCTTACAAAATTTGATGTGTAATCTTATGTTCATTGTCAATTTTCAAGTGTAACCTAAGTATTCCATTGCTCTTATCAGTTGGTGTATCACCATAGGAATTAGTTTTATTTTCATGCACTCCTTCTCCTTTTCCTTTGCATAAATTAGTGAAATTGAAAGTATGCACGTTGCCTTACCTTCAGAGGCTGACCTCCTGGCCTACAAGGACCCATGCCTTTGAGATCTTCCCATGTTAGCACCCAGGTGTTGAACATATTCAACACTGCAATTTCTCTGTGATAACACTACTATATTTTTATATATCTCTATCTATTTGGTTGTCCATGGAGGTGGGTACACCTATGCAGGGGTTTGACTAAGGCAAGCCCCTAAAACAACCCCAACCATTTTCTCATTTCTATGTATGCAAATTTTGAGATTGTAGTATTGCAAGAGGCTTTGTTCAAGGACCTCTTGTGAGTGTATCCTTTCTTCTTTTCATTTCCACCATTTCCTTCTCATCTAGATTATTTTCTGTCTATTTCTGTTATTTTATTATTTTAGAATAATCTTGAGACTTTAGTGATCAAGTAGTTAGTAGGTTCATTACGCTTTTTTGAAAAAAACTCAGCTTTTATCCATACGAGACTCCAATGCATCACGGGGACATCCACGCATTACGTTGTCGTCTATGGTCAAGAGATCACCAGTTTTTCTAGAGAACCTCTACAACCTATTCTTTCAATCCCTAAAACAATCTTTTTATTTAAGCATAAAACTCAGTCAAACTCCTTTATCTCCTCAACCCGTCACCTGATCTTTTATCCCTAAGGTAGTTGAGGATCATTCACCCTTCAAGATCATGTAATTTTGGGGTGTCAAATTTTCTCCTCTACACAAAGATTTTATCTTCAAAATGTTCATTGGGATCACACTTGTAATGTACTAACTATGTACCATATGATTCTAGGGTCAATATTGAATTCAAAATGTGGGAAAAGTGCTTGCTCTAATTCTAAAATTTAATGTGAAACCAAAGGCTAAGGTATGAAACTAATCCAAGGTATAATTTATTTAAGTGTAATATAAAAAAATGTACACCTTTATAATTTACATGTTATGTTTTGTGGCTCACTTTAGTCTTTGTAACCCCTAGTATGTTCTTACGATCATTTGGGCTTGCCTTAGCCTTTTTTCACCCATGGTGCCAAAATATGTTATGTTTTTCTATGCATTTTTCCCCTTTTGTGTTAACCAATTTCATTGTTATATGTATCTAATGTTGTGTGAAAATTTCAAGTATTCAAATGACCCATTACTCTTGGACATCTGCATGATTTGAAAAAATCCACTAAAATTTCAATCATACAATCATTTTATTTTAATCTTGTCATATTTCTTCCATTGAGCATGAATTATAACTACCTTGGGATGAATCCCAACAACTAGATCAAGTCATATACCTCTAATATGTTCTATTTCATGCTCTCATTTTGTGTCTAACACTCAATCTTTGAATCTCTCAAGCTATCTTCTAGCATTTTGCATCCATCTACAATATTCTTTAGCACTTTTGTTATTCCAACATAATCTTTGTGAACTCTTGCCACCATTGAGGACAACCATTGTGATTTATAAGTGATGTTGTTCAAGTTTTCATTATATTTTTGTTTATTGTCATTCTTATTATTATTGTTGTTAGCTTCCTTTTCTGTAGACACCTTTTTATGGCACAATGAGGGATTTATCTCCATTTCCTTTTACACTACTTAGACACACTATTTCATCACATCTTGTAGACCTAGGAGTGATATTCATAGATTCTACTTTATTGCTCTTATTCCTAAAAATACTTAGGCTAGATGCACACACATATTTTAATTTTATCATGTTTCATTGATTGCCTATGGAAAAAAGGGTAAACAGGGGCTTGATTATTCATTGGAATCTCCCAAGTAATCCAAACCTTCTCTTTTATTCAAGAATCAAGTTTATAAGTTATACAAATGCACAAAGGTTTACTTGTAATCTTCCCTTATATTTATTTGATTGTTTTATTTTATTCAGTTAGTTCAGCTTAATTTTCAGTATTTCTATATTATTTGGTATCGTTATTTTTGTTTTTGTAATTTTATTTTGTCTCTTATTGTATAGAGAAGTTGAAATATAGATAAACAATTAAGTTTTACAGCTATTTGGGATGACAATGCATAAATGGGATGATAATGCATGAGCAAGATAATAATGCATAATGTGGAAATCCAAGCATCATGGATGCATCTTGGAAAGTGAGCACCCTACTTCATATTTGAGTTCCTTCTTTCTTATTATTTCCACTTCTAAACTCAATTAGTCATTTCAACATCTATATTTTTGGTAAGTGAAAAAAATTCCAACCCAAAGCATTATTTTAGCTTCTTAAAACACATTATTTCATAAGTTAAAACATTTAAGAATATTTCTAGTTAATTTTTGCTCTTTCTATTTCATAATAGAATTTTTTTTTTCTTTCTAAAAACAAGTTATATTCTAGTCTAAAAGAAAATCTTGAGACATGAACAAAACATATAATAAAAATTATTACATTTTAGTTTTACATTAAGGTGCTAAGGAATAACTTGGCCAATATTTTTACATCACGTGTATGAGTTAAGTATATAGTAAATAAGTGTCACATATGGCACAAGGGATCCTCTCTACCATTATACACTATAGTGTTCCAAGGTCTATATGAGAAGTATAGACTAGGATGCTAAAAGAGAGTGGATGGTATGATAATAATGGGGAATAGTTGTGGGAGTGAGTTAATTTATCCACTCATATTTATGTCTCCTTTGTTTTGTGATCCACATAATATATGCCTTGATAAGATGAAGGTAAAGTAGAGGTAATATGTTGAGATGAGATGTAGCTATGGATGGATGAGGGTATGAAGGTGAGACATAAGAATGAAGCCTATTAGTAACCACGAGAGGAGCATGAAACATGTGAGGAGGAACAAAGGAAATATGGTTTATGTGAAGAGTTATCTTACATGTAAGAGTCGCTAATATAAGCAATAATGGTCAAATGATTACATTTCTCTTAGAAATTGCAGCCTATGCAAAGTTATGAAAACTAAGCTTTCTAGAGAAACATGGGATCATTTCAAGGTTGTGGGTCACCTGAAGTTAAAATGAACCTCCGGCGAAGGCCGGCTTCCTTTGGTGTCACCTAAACTAATGATTTTGTAAAGGGAAAGGGAGAAGGAGTACATAAATTGAAACTACTCCTATGGCGATACACTGAATTGATAAGAAATCATGAAATGAAAGCAAGATGAATGTACACTGAGAAGCTAATGGTTAGTATTGCACTTATTCAACATAACCCCTTTTAGACTTATGCATAATTCTTAAAGGCTTGATCTACAAATGTATCTTAAGAAGGAAAGATTAATTTCATAGCTTTAAGGTATGAATACAGATTTAGAAATACACAATTGAGAACTTGCATAATCTAGAATATAGAAATGAGAGTAATACAAACATTAGTAGTAGCTTCCAAGGTAAACTCTATGTTGTATTTCATATTCTAGTTGAGTTATAAAGCATACATCAGCTGAGAAAGGATAGTTAAAAATCACTGACTCCTGAGAATGCATAATTTGAACTCCTTTACAAAGAGGAAAAAAAGGCCTTATATACAAAAGTGTGTCAGCCCCCTTAGGGCTTACAAAATATCAGTCTTTAGAAAAATCCTCCTTAGATCTTTTTCCTGAAATTAATGTTGCATTCCTACATGTCTTTGTTGTCCATGTAGGTGAAGAGTCATTCCCTGAAGAAGCCTTTAGATATTTTGTAGCTACCAAACGCATTTACTTCTAGTCATTGTGTCCTCCTTGAACCTCTTCGGCTGAGTTGCCTTGAATGCTTCTAACTTCAGAGCAGATGCGTGTTGATTCACATTCTGTTGATCTTGGCATCGGTCAAGCTGCCAACGATTCATCCGTAGCTCTCTCTCTGATTGGCAGGGCACATTCCACATGGATTCCCCTATGGTCAAAGGTCATTTAGACTGAATCACATCTCAGTGAGACACTAGAAGTGTCTCATCGATCTTATACCCTCGACTATCGACATAACATGGAACTATCGATGAGAGTTCTTATCGAGCTTCAAAATTCATACCAATATCCTTGAAACCATCGGCAAGACACAACTCTTTTGCTGAGACATCATGTCAAAATCCCCATTCTTTGGTGAACTCCTTCATTTCAGGGAGACTCCGATAGGTCGCTGGGACATCACAACGATGACACCTTTTTTCCCCTAAGCTCTAAACTCTTTCGACAAGACTTTTCGCTATTGGCGGGGCCTCTCATCAAGCTCCAGATGCTATACCGAAGGCACCCTTCTGTCGGCAGGAGTTGATGCTTTCGCCGAGACATTATGGCGAAACTACTTTCTTTTGCCAAGACCATGAGTCGGTAACACTTTCGGACGAAGGAAAGATGTCACGGTGAACCCTTCTCATTGTCGGCAAGGCAACATACTCTCGAAAAGACCTCATACCGAAGGCAAAACTACTTCGGCGAGTTTTCCTCATCTCTATCGGCGAGAGTTTATTGATGTCACCCCGAACGCACTCCACTCCACCGAGCTCTACATTCCTTTCGATGAGACACTAACAAGTCGGGAAGAATTCATAGCAAGGTCCAATAGTCATACCGATATCTGCTTCCGTCGTTGAGACCACACCATGTCGGCAAGACATTGCTCCGACGGTTGGAAGTTACGCCGATGTCATATATGTCGGGGAGACCTGCATTCGGTGAGACCTTATGGCAAAGCTCAACCACTTCCTTGGGCTCAAACATCCCTTTCGGTGAGACACTAAGCCCTCGGCGAGACATTATGCCGATATCAATTTCTCTCGGTGAGGCCTTTGCCAATCGTCGAGACATCTTGGCGACTTGACCTTCCTTTTGGCGAACTGGGATCCCGTCGGGGTGACTCTCATGTGTCGGCGAAACTTCCTGCTGAGCTTCTCGCATTACACCGAAGGCACAAGGCATGTCAGCGTGACCTTTCGTTATCGATGAGACTTCCTTCCAAGACCACCTCCTTTCGGCAACGCTGCTTCCCTTCGACGAGACATTGCTCGTCAGTGAGACCTCTTGGCTAAGCCCCATACTGTCGCCGAGACCCTGGCCTGTCGGCCAGACATTTCCCCAAGATGACCATCCTACACCGGGAGCACTCCATTTCGGTGTGACTTCGCTTGATCGGCCAGACCCTACGTCGAGACCCTACCTTCTGGCGAACTCGGATCTTCATTCGGGGAGACCCCTCCTTGTCGGTAAGAGCCCATACCAAAATCACTTGCTTTCGCCAACACCAACCTTGTGAGCTACTATTGCCAAGACATCCCAAGCGGAGAGATACAAAACTTCATAGCGACCGAGATGTCCTGGCAACCACGAGGATTTCAAACAAGTATGACCCAAAGCTGGTCGGAAAGACCCTTGGGGAAGTCTTGCCGACTTTATTCCTTCAAGGGATTTATGCCAAATCCGAGTGAGGGATCCCCTCCAATAGACCTCTCTGTGACTTAGCATTAGATGCATGATTCTGCCCTTGCGTGAATGCTCCATTTGGCCCTCTCGAACATCCGTCACATGATTCATCCTGCCTGATTGAGCCCGCAGGTGAAAATTGGGCAATGCCAACTCCCTTAAGTGCAATTCCAGGTCCTTCTGATCAAACTTTTCCATCAACTTTTGAGTGAAATCCAAATAGGATGTGATACTAGCATGACCCAATGTGACTAACCCATGGTACCATCACTCATGGGCCTCACCCTCTAGATGTAATGTGGCATACTCGATAGCTTTTGACTCCAACATAGGGTTGAGTTGGAAATAGGTGTCCAACTTTTGAACCTAAGATGTAGTTGTTCATCTACTAGAGCCATCGAATGAAGGAACAAATATTTTTCCCACCTGACGTTGCAAATCCTGATTCTAAGGGCCCCTATTATGATCCCTTCACCTATTGCTGTATTTAATGACACAAAAATCCCAAAAGGTCATGGCTGCATGAAACTCATCTCCAAGGGACTGATACTCCCTCAAATAGTCTGTGAATCCTTCACCCTATGCTTGATATGCTTGATTACCATCTGGCTATCCACCCAAAAACTGAGGCATGAGGGGCCGAGGAGTTACCCTACTCCCTGCCCTAGTGTGACTCTGAGTGGTTATGTGTGTATTACTCCCTTCTCCATTGTTCCCATCATGTCCATTACCCCCATTATGACCATTTGTACCTCTTGTACCATTATTACCAATGTTTCAATCAACCATCAACTGAGTGAGGAGTTGGACTACCTGTTGTTGACCCCTAGTAAGGTCATTTAGGATCTACGATGTGCTACCTTTAGGCACTTCACGCCTATCACCCATGTTTCCTTCTTCTGATGATGATTCTAAATCAAATAGGTTAAAATCTTCTTCTCTTTTCATTCTCCTATATGTTATGTAGGCTTGATCTTCTAGATTCATAAATATTCATGCAACTAAAATGCACTAAGCATCCCAAACACACAAGCTGGCAGGAAAACTAGCTTTGATACCACTATAAAATACCCTTCCCGGATGAATGGAATTTTTGTGATATTTCCAGTTCGATAGATGTTCCATTTTATCAAACAAACTCATTTCATTGTATGTATAATAATAAACTTCAGAATGAAATGCATGTATGAATTTGATAATCAAAAGCTGAACTTCATTTCACTATATTTGACTGGGTATTACAAGATATGGGCAGCGATAAATTTCAGACCTTTACATATTCATACTTAGCTTTGATATTGAGCAGTCATAATTGTTTACACTCAAAAATGTACAGTAGCAAGAGAGGAGTACAAACTATGTTTGTAACAACAGTACATCCCATACATTCTTTACACAAACCCAAGTATAGCAGCAATAACAAGTATTTATATCAAATGATAACTATTTGAGTTACAAGGTTATAAGAAAGAAATGCAAGATATTCTCAAACCTAGAAAGAAGTATGACAAGGTCTGATACAAACTCAAAATGACTATCAGGCAACCCAGAACGCTCAGAACAACATCATGTCCCAACCTTCCATGCTCAGTGCTCCTTGTTCTAAAGATATTGGCCCCTAACTTCACTCACAACACCTAATAAGGGAACCCACAACTGATATCTGAGTGTTTATGCCTTTGGAAACCACAAGTTGGCTGCAATAGTTCACATGTCCCTTAGCAAATGTCTCACTACTGCTAATTGGTTAGAAATGGTCCCTTAAACAAGTCACACCCTTCACAAACTGCTCACGCCTTCTTAAATAGTCACCCTTCCTCAAAAAAACATGACCCCAGATGTAAACCCACATCTATTCCTGTAGTTGAGTTCCTTCCAATGCCAAGGATATGAAGCAAGCACGGGTTTCTCAGGGATTCGTCCCACAAGAGAGAACACAATAAAACCCCTCTGAGAATGGCAATATGTGTTGGCCAACAGTGTGCAAAAATACTTTAAACCTAGATGCTAATCCAATACTCCAACAATATGAAATAGTAGATTGAAGCTAAAGAGGGATATGGCCCAAGGCAAGTAGAAAGATATTCGCCCAAAGCTCAAACCCTTGCAACAAGTCTAAAACTAAATATAAATCACTTATTCCAATTTTGTCTCTGCAAGAGACTCACAAAATTGCATTATCCCGAAATAGAATACCTAAATGATCTCCTCCAGAAACTAGCTAGGGTGGATTCATTTTACCACCAGAACTGGAAGGCTTAGGATTTTCTCCTCCCCAAGGCCAAGAACTTCAAGAGCTCTCCAAAAGTGAAAGTGAGAATAAAATCAAGCATAATAGAAATGAGCTTTGAAAACCCCTTTTATATCCTTCACTTTAATTTATCGCTCAAAATATAATAAAGTGACTTTATAATATTTCTCCAAAAGTCACTTTATAACACATTTAATTAATTATTTAACATTACTTTTTTAAATGTACTTTTTTTGCCAAGTAATAGTAAACAATTATATAAATTAATTCCTTTTTCCCAACTTTAGCCTACAAAAAATAAATAAGCTAAAATGTCCTCCAAGGTGATCCTTGAGAAGGGGACATTACAACACGAGTGGTGGACTATGGCCTTATCACTTTGGGTCATAGGTCTATCACTTCATATGATGAGTTTGCCACTAAGCTCATCAAAAGGTTTGACAAGAAATATTTTGAGTTACATTTTAGAGAGTCGGCCCAGTTGAAGCAATATGGCACAGTGAAGGCTTACATAGCAGAGTTCCAGAGGCTTTCAATGATGGTTAGAGGAATTACAAAGAGGAGATTGGTGGTATGGTTTAGTGAGGGACTTATGGAGCCACTTAAGGGGTGGATTAAGGTGTTTGACCCTCCAACCTTGTAGGAAGCTATGAAGAAAGCAAGGAGTATGGAGTGGGCTGCCCCTAAAACTAAATTTCAGTCCAAACCATTCTTGCATAAAAAGGATAAACCACCATTCATGAAAGATACCAATCAGCAAAAGAAATCAGTCACTACGCTTGATGGTGACACTCTTAATGACTTGAGGTAGAAGAAATGTGCTTCTCATGCAAGGATCCTTGGAAACCAAGACATAAGTGTGCAACTAAGGGAAAAGAAAATAGGATTGAATACTATTCATAAGAAGAATCTTCATCAAGAAAATCAGACCAGCAAGCTGATTCAAAGGAGAAAGAGGAAGAAGAGTCTTTTGAAGAGTCCAAAAAAGAGGAGACAAAAGAGGGGAAGCTTGCCCAACTTTATAGCTTCTAGAAGAATGCTTCCCTACACATTAGAGGGGTACTTAATGGGTAGTGTTTGGTTGCTTTGATTGACTTAGGAGCTACACATAATTTTATTGATGATGTACTTGTAGCACATAGGGGTATCCAAACACAGGAGGTTGATGGTTTTAGAGTGATGGTTGCAGATGGATTCACTATTACCTGCACTAGGATGATTCCTCAACTCAGCCTTCAGTTGGGTAATTACGAAGTCAAGGATGACTTCTTTGCTATTAGCATTGGGGACACAAATCTAGTGATGAGTATTAAGTGGTTATGCTCCCTTGGTGTGATCACTCTTAATTTTCAGACCATGGATTTGAAGTTCAAATCAGATGGCAAGAATTTGGTCTTGAGGGGAATATCCAATGGAGGGGCTCGAGTAGTTTCCTTCAAGCACATGGAGAGGATTTTTAGGCATGATCAAGTGGAGTTGGGAGCAAAGTGCATAGTTATGCCCACAATTACAAAAGAGGAGAAGCACCCTTATCCGCCAAACATCTAGACTTTGCTATCCAGATGTTGCTTAAATTGCACCTCGAATGCGGATTTGAAAACGGACAGCTATGCAATGTGATAAACCGCTTCTTCAAATTAGGAGGGAAGCTCCCTCTTGCTTTGATGGTATTCAAGAAAGTAAACTAAAACTAAGTTGCCTATCTTTTGATCAGCTTAGAGCACAAGGTTTATAAAACACAAACGCCGCAGCTGAGATTTTCTGAGTTAAGAATTTCAACTACGACTAACTTAAGCTAGAGACGTTTCTAACTTCTCAAGTAATACGCAGAGCAAGAGAAATTAGAAATGGACAAGGATGATTCTCTGACAAAGTACTTCAATAAACTCTTTTCCAACAAACATCTACACACTTCAATGTAAGCTGAAATTGAGATCATAAAAGCATAACACAAATAACGGAACAAGCAGCTTCACACTAACCCTTATTACAAAGAGGTCACAACAATTCTGTTTATCACAACAATTAACCTGGACACTAAATAACAACTTACTGGCTAAAAGAGACTCAGCAGTTTGTTATCGCAATAACCGTTAAAGAAACTAATGAGCAAAGGCTCTTATTTATAGAGAAGCAGAGGAGTAGGGAACCCTAAAATCTCCTTGCTTTCACAATCTAGGGCTTGCTCAGCAAGCAAGCTTTATTACTAAATCTAGAAAGAAAATAACATCTAAAACCCTAGAAAGCAAAAAAAGTGGGAAACACCAACTATTACATCTTATCTTCTTTCTCTTCTCAAAGAATGGATAAGGATCATTCCAAGAATAGAAAGAAAGCGAAGGAAAAGCTTTGTGGGGAAAGAAAGTTAGTACTTTGTTCTCACTATCCTGGGCTAGGAAATTAGAAACTGTGTCCCGGTTCGGTGCATCTATACTATCTTAAGGCAATATTCCGATTCTCCAAGATCTCTTCGCCTTTTGTGATCAAACCTAGAGGATCTTTCACTTCTTCAGTTGCTTTATGAGTTTTGTTCTTGAAAAACATCGCTGCCCCAAAAGATGACTTACAAATTTGATAACTTGGCGGCTCTGCAACTTTATGCTTCTGACACTTCGCTTGATTCCCAACAGAAGAGCATTGCAACACTCTTTTCCGATACCTTTCCTCTTTCTCATATCACACCACCTTTCGTTCTTCAACTGAGATGATGAAGTTTTCAATCCATGGTGGTATTGAAAACGCACTTTTCAACCTCATCCGTTCAGATAATCATGATACAACACTTGTTTGGCTCTGAATTTGATGGGAGTGTTTTCCATACCGAAAACCTTGAAGATTGCCTGTAAACTCGACTATATTCTGACAAGTTTTGCACACTTTCTATTTTTAGCATGCTGGTTTTTCGTCTTCAAACAGACAAATTTTTGGAAATTTTTCTGAGATATGGGTTTTGCTCAGAATCTCGTTGCAAGACAACCCAGATCATCCATTTTTGAAAATCTTGAATTTTGACTGAAAAAGCAGCAAACCCTAATTTCTTCAATTTTTCCCGAAAAAAGCTGGCATCTGGGTTTTGTTCAGAATATCATTAGAAATGGACCCAGTTGATTGGAATTGCAAAACTCTGATGTTTGATTGAAAAAGCAGCCAACCCTAAGTTTTTGAAAAAAGCTGCGATATGGGTTTTCTTCAGAAGACTGATTGGAAAGGACCCAGATGGTTGAATTTTGAATGCACTGAGGTTTTCACTGACATGCAAGATAAAAGCACTTGCTGCAACTTGATGAAGTTCTTGAAAAATTCTTCAGAAGGTAGAGGCAAAAAGACCCAGATAACTGAAAAATTGAAAGCCTTGGCCTCCTGCTTGAAAAACTTGATCTTCTGGAACAAAAAGCTTGAAAGAACAATGGTTTATGCTTGCTGGTCTGAAAAATCTGATGTAAAACCAGCAACTATGAATTCTTTAATCACAAAAATTTCTCAAACTTGCTGCTCCAACTTTCTCCTCTGGATGCTACCTGCAAAAATAATGAAAAATACATTGAAAAGAAGAGTTAAATAGACTTAGGTTTTGATTTAGGTTTTGCTTTTTTCTGCTTTTATTCCAAAAACCCTAAATCTCATCTCCTCTCAGTTTGGACGCCATCTTCTTCCTTTGCAAATTTTGAAA
>VDFB02192521.1:0-38557 GCA_007258455.2 Sequoia sempervirens | reverse complement strand
TGGCATCTGCATCAGCTTGTACGAACCAATCATCAGAGGACACGTGGAATTTGTATGCCACATCAACGACTCATCAACGAACACGTCAGTGGCGAAGAATTTGACCAGTGAATGATATTGTGCCACATGGCACCTCCTTAGTGTGCCATGTGGCCCCTCCTACTCCCTCTGATGGTCAGTTGAAGAAAAATACATTTACTATATAAAAAAAAATTCAACAGCCTGCATGGGCCTCGAACATACAACCTACCTCCTGCAACATTGGCTCTCCACTGGTGGACCGCACAATGCGCACTACACATATATGGACATTGGATCTTTTTGTTAACATTCAGTTGCAAGTTTGTTTTGAAAACAGACGGTGGTGGGGCTCAACCCCCTAACCACTGCCCAAACAAAATGATAGCCCACAGTTTCACCAACAAATGGTGCTAAATATCATATGGAGGCCAGTCGCTTTTGTTACAATGAAAAAACCAAATACCCCCTTAAAATAAACAAATCCCTCTGAAATGAAAATAATCAATCTCCTAATCCTTTTTAAGGATTAAAAAAATAAAACTGCCTACAACTATAAAGCCCAAAATATGAAAAAGGGCTCAAATCATTCATAGGAGATTTATTATGATTTTTTTATGTGTAAATAAGGGGGATTATAAGATTACATTGTAAAAATGGAGAGATAAGATTGATTTTGAAAATTAATTGGTTAGTGACCAGAATGAGTAAATTTCTTGTATAAAAAAGGGAGGGTTTAGAGGCTTGAGGGGAAATTTAGGTGGTGAAGACTAAAGAGAATTTTTGGAGAGAAGAATTGTTGATCTTGTACGTCGGGAGAATGTTGGAATTCCATCGTGCTTGAAGGGGAAAGCTTTGTAATAGTTGTAATTCCAAATTTCTTGATATTTTTATCGGATTAGTCTACTCTTTGGAGAGGGGCCCAAAGACGTAGTCGTTCTTACAACGAACTCCATTATCAAGCTGTTTGCATTCTCTCTTTCTTGTCTCTCATTCTGAATTTCATCACTTTTGTTAATTCCATTAGTTTAATTATGTGGTGTGTTAATTTCATTTTTGTAATTTGGATTTTGAAGTTGTAATTGTTATGCATTCTTAAAAGAAATTGTCTTAGATCCATTATTCAGATCAAATTTGGTATAAGAGTTGTGTTCTGACTAGTATTGTAGAATCGAATGCTAACGTGCGCCAACCTTCAAAGAGGTGAAGGCGAACTTGAAGAATACAATACTAAGATCGTAAAATGAAGGACTTTTCCAAAGATGGATGAAACTGAAGTTGGAAAAAGAACAGAGCAAGAGCTTGATGATAAGGCTTTTCAGCGAGCCTTTCTTGACATGAAGACTATGGTGGAAGATTTGTATGCGGAAAAGAAGAAACATGAAAAGGGAGATTCGTCAAAGCAAGAAAAGAAGGAAGATTGAAAGGACAAAGGAGGAAAAGATCCAAAAGCTCCATCTCCTCCATCTTCCCCTTCTTCTCCATCTTCCCCTTCTTCTTCTTCCTCATCTACTACTATTAATCCTTTCAAAAGAAAGTCTAAGCCTATTATCAAATTGGATGTAAAATTTGAATTGCCTAAGTATTGTGGTGAGTTAAATTCTGAAAAGTTAGATGATTGGATCCAGCATGTAGAAGTGTATTGTAGGATTCAAGGCCTAACAGAAGATGCTTCTATGATCTAGTTAGCCACTCTTTGGTTGGGAGGTACAACTCTCACCTAGTGGGAGAGTAGGACTCGAGAGGAAATTGCTCGCCATGGTAAGGTTAATATGACTTGGATGGAATTTATTGTTTCCCTTAAAAAATAGTTGTATCCTTTAGGTTATATGCAACAATTAACCATGAATTGGAAAACCTTTAGGCAAGGTAAGGTTCAGTCTATCCAAGATTATACCCATAAGTTTAGAAAATGAGATATTTCTTTAAATGTTCCATTGTATACTCAGGATACATTACTTAAGTACATAGGTGGTTTTCATTCTTACCTAAGACATACTATTCTAATGTTGATTTCTAATAATTTGGATGAAGTTTCAATCCAAGCTACTCATTTAGATTCAAGGGGTAAGAACACTTTCAATGATAATTTCTCAAAGAAACCATCTAAGTCTGAGGGAAATTCTAAGGGTAAAGAAAAAGATAAAGATAAAGGAAAAGGGAACAAGACAACTATAGTTAAGAAGGAGGGTGATAAGCCCACATGCTCCCATTGCAAGAAAGAGGGGCATGATGATTTGAAGTGTTCGAAGCTGCATCCTGAATTAAGGCCAAAAGGATATGGAGGCAATAAAGGAAAGCAAAAGACTATTGCACTAATTCAGCAAGATCTTGGATCTGACTCTGGAGATGAAACTCAGATTGTTGTTGCTAGGGTCCAAGGTAAAGGGAAAGGTATAATTCTATCTTCTAATGCAAATGTTTCTAATGAAAATGCAAGTACAAGTAAAGTATATACTCCTCCTAAAGCTGATAAACAATGGAATGAATTGTTTCATATTCGAGTTGTAACTAAGCACACTAAGGTTGATACACTGTTTGATATGGCTTCTCAAGTCAACTTAATATTTGAAGAAGTGGTAAAGAAACTCAATCTAGCTATAACACCTCATCCAAAGCCATATCCGCTTGGACGGGTTTGCAATGATGCTCAACTACAGGTAACAAAACGATGTAAATTGAAATTTGCTATCACTGCAAACTTTGTTGATGTGGTAGAAGTAGATGTTGTTCCTTTTGATATTTGTGGGTTTGTGTTAGGAGTCCTTATCTCTATGATAGAAAAGAAATATTGTATAGGTGGGAGAATAAGTAACATCTCTTCAAGGATGGATAGAATATATTTTACGTGCACACAAAGTTAATCTACTAATCTCAAGTAAAAATTAGTTAACGTTGGTCGGAGAAAAGGTTGGTAAATTCTAGTAAGAAATTTGTATTAATGCTTGTAAAACCTCAAGAGGATGAAAAAGATAAAGCATTTAAGGGGTGTGATCCAAAGCATAAAACTAAGATGGTCAAAATAGTTTCTACTTATGATGACTTATTTTAGGAACTAAAGGGGTTTCCACCTCAGAGAGAGATACAACATGAAATCCATTTACAATAGGATGTGCCTCTTCCAAACACTGACATGTATCATTTGTAAGTTTTGCAGAATGAGAAAATCAAAAAGAAAGTTCAGGAGTTGGTGGAAAAAGGAGTCATTCATCCTAGTACATCTCCTTTTGGTTCTCCAATTGGGTTGGTTCCAAACAAGGATGGGTCTTGGAGAATGTGCATCAACTATTGAGCCTTGAACAAGATAACGGTAAAGAATAGGTAGCCTCTTCCTCAAATTGATGATTTACTTGATTAGTTAAAACATTCATTTTATTTCTCTAAGTTAGACTTGCATAGTGGATATCATAAGATAAGAATGGCAAAGATGACATTTGGAAATGTATTTAAGAAAAAATAGGACTTTACGAAAGGGTTGGTCATGCCCCTTTGAGTTTCTTTAGCAGTAAATGCACCAGCCTACATTTATGAGAGTCATGAATGATGTCTTTTTCCTTTTATTGGATGACTTTGTCATAGTCTATTTAGATGATATTCTTGTATTCAGTAGAACTTGGGAAGATCATGTAATTCAAGTAAAGAAATTTTTTGATGTATTGAGAAAAGAAAAACTCTTTGTAAAGATGTCTAAATACAAATTCGCTAAGACATCCTTAGTGTAATTAGGCTATGTCAGAGGTGTGTAAAAGGTCAATTGGAAAGTAGACCTTAAGTAAGTGCTTGAAGCTATTGTAAAATGGCCTAAGCTATATAAGCCAATGGGTTGTGAAATTTCTTAGGTGGAGTCCGCATCGAGGAAGTTCATTGCAAAACTTCTCCTACATTGCATCACCATTGCACACCTTGACTAGTACGAAGATGAATTTTCAGTGGGGAGGTCCACAATAGAAGGCCTTCAACACTTTGAAGGAAAAGTTAAGAACAACACCAGTTCTGGCTTTACCAGATTTACACCAACCATTCAAGATCAAGATAGATGCAAGTGGATTTTCCATGGGAGAAGTACTAATGCAAGGAGGTAAACCAATTTTCTATCACTCTGAGAAATTTTCAGGTGTAGTTATTAACTATTCTACTTATGATAAGGAACTTTATGGATTAATTCAGAGTGTTAAAAAATGGAAACACTACTTAATGGGGAAAGAAACTATAATCCACACTGATCACCAGCCATTTCAATACTTGCACTCACAGTCTAAACTGCAACAAAGTAGGCACTTTAGGTGGATGGGTTTTCTTCAACAGTTTCATTTGGTAATTAAGTACAAGAAAGGTACCCATAAAAAAGTACCAGATATGCTTTCTAGGCCTCCTGTTATGAACTCATTGATTATCCTTAAAGGTAGTTCCATGGTGCATGAAAGCTTTTAGGAACAATATGCTAATGATGAAAACTTTAAACAAATTTATTTAGCTCTAATTGTAGGAAAATAGATAGAGGAGAAAGACTACTATGTGTAGGATAAACTTTTGTATCATTTAGGAAAGCTATGTGTTTTGAAAGTTGAACAAGCACAGGTAATTAGAGAAGCACACACATCATTGATTGCAGGACACTTTGGGGTAAGCAAGACAATGACTCAATTACAGAAGTATTGTTATTGGCCTCGTATGCAAGAAACTATAACTAAGTATATTAGAGGTTGTGTTATGTGTGCAACAAGTAAACCTAGTAATAGGAAATTGGGGTTGTACACACCTCTACCTATACCATCTCGTCCATGGGAAAGTGTTTCAATGGATTTTGTCGAGGGGTTACTTATGTCTAGGAAGGGAAATGATTATTTGTATGTAGTAGTTGATCGGTTTAGCAAAATGTGTATCTTAATGGTTTGTAAAAAATAGGTCACTACTGAACTGATAGCTCAAATGTACTTCCAATTTGTATGGGTTTATTTTGGGTTACCTACGTCTATTGTATCGGATCGAGATTCTTGATTCCTAGGGGAATTTTGGTCATCCTTGTGGGGACTCATGGACACCAAATTGAAGAAGAGTACATAACTCCATCTCAGCAAACCAATAGCTCCATTGCAGGTGGTAAAATAGGACAGCTTTGCATTCAATTTCTCAGAGGTTACTGTAGAAAACATCCCAAGTTGTGGGATGAGAGTCTTCATTATGTGTAGCATGCTTACAACCATGCGGCACACTCTTCTACAAAGAGGTCTCCTTTTGACAATTTTTTTGATTACGTGCCCAAGACACCGATGGATTTTTCTTTTGGGAAGGACGATGTTGAAGATAGATGCCATGATTCAGAGAAGGCTTTAAAGTTCATCCAGAAAGTCCAAACAATTCATCAGGTAGTGGAAGCACAGTTGGAGAAGAGTCAAGCCAAATACAAGGCTCAACATGATAAGCATCGCAATGATCACCATTTCTAGGTTGGAGATAGAGTTCGGTTACATATCAGCAAGGAAAGAATGCAGGGTGAAGGAAGGAAGCTCAAGCCGATTCGGTATGGTCCCTTCAAGATCTTGGAAAAGATAAGAACCAACGCCTTTCGCCTTAATCTTCCTCCATACATCCACATCTATTCAGTTTTCAACATTGATAATCTAAAGTTGTACGAGCCTCCAATGATACTGGATGAAGACACAAACATTCAGGTTCCATCGGGCCGACATCTTTCACCGAAAGTACATGTTAGAGCTAAGCTGTGAGGATGACATCCTAGATAGGAAAAACAAAGACTTCTGCGAAGAGGGAGCAGCTTGAGTATCTTAGGGAGTGGAACTCAAGGGGATGAATCCAAGCAAGGAAAAAAATGGATGGAGATTGTAAAGTGACGGAACTCTCTACCCTCACTTACTTTCCGAGTAACCAGCTTTTGGAGGTCCAAAAGCTCTCCAGTGAGGAGGATTGATCCAAAGGATCTTCACCAAAAATAGAAGTTTCTCATTTATCTTCAAAAATGGCATCATTAGAAAGTAGAAAGTGGCCAAAATTCTAACTCCAATGCAACTTGAACGGAGTCAAACGGAGCTATGGAGTCCAAGATATGCTTGGTCAAACCTTGGTCAACCCAAGACCCAAGTTAGAGAAAAAAAGGGTCAAAAATTGATGTTGTCAAAAGTGGTCAAAGTTGGTGTCATTGCACAAAGATCGTTGAGAGGTTTCTGACAGCATTTGTTTTGCATGAATTGGACCCCGTTTGATTGAGTTACGAGCAGTCAAAGGTCACAATTGACTAGAGTTGACTAGGTATAGTGATGACATCAACATGATGTCATCATGCTGACATGGACCACTGCACTTCAACACATGGCATCTCGACAACTTATATGGACCAACACGGTGGCTTAAATCCATACCATGTCATCGCCATCAGCCACCGGACATGTTAGTGGCTTAAGACTTTGACTCAAGGATGATATCAGGCTATGGCACCTCTCCAGCATGCCACATGGCTCCCTCCACTCCACTTCAGTGCGGAGTTGAACAACAATACATTTACTATATAAAAAAATTCAAATGTTCTCGCATGTGGCTCAAACATACAACCTACCGCAACGCCACAGTTTCACTGCTGGATTACAATGTGCACCTACATACACATATATGGAAGTCGGCTTTTTGTTAACATCTCGGTTACAAGTTTATTTTGAAAACAGACGGGCGGTGGGTTCTAATTCCCAGAACTATCAGTCTCAAACAAAAATGATAGTCGCATCGCTGTAACCAACTTAATGGTGCTAAACATCATACATGGAGGCCGGGCCGTTTTGTTTCAATGCAAATTGAATACCCCTAAAAAATAAAACAACCTCTAAAATGAAAAAACACAAATTTCCTAATCCTTTTAAGGATTAAAAATAAACTTCCTGCCCAAATGTGAAAATCTATACAAAAAAACTATACATAGGGAGATTTATTATGATTTTGTGTAACAAGGGGGATTATAAGATTACATTGTAAAAATGGAGAGATAGGGTTGATTTTGAAAATCAATTGGTTAGTGACCAGAATGAGTAAATTTCTTGTATAAAAGGGGGGGGGGAGTTTAGAGGCTTAAGGGGACATTCAGGTGGTGAAGACTAAAGAGAATTTTGGAGAGAAGAATTGTTGATCCTGTACGTCAGGAGAATGTTGGAGTTTTGTCATGCTTGAAGGGGAAAGCTTTGTAACAGTTGTAATTCTGATTTTCTGGAGATTTTAATCAGATAAGTCTACTCTTTAGAGAGGGGCCCAGAGATGTAGTCATTCTTACGATGAACTTCGTTATCAAGTTGTTTGCATTCTCTCTTTCTTGTCTCTCATTCTGAATTTCGTCACTTTTGTTAATTCCATTAGTTTAATTATATGGTGTGTTAATTTCATTTTTGTAATTTGGAATTTGAAACTATAATCATTATGCATTCTTAAAAGCAATCATCTTAGATCCATTAATCAGATCAATCAACGATAGATGTTTCAACATGTGTCTTCATCTGGGCCATTCCCCGTGCACCCGTTCATTTTGCACATTAAGGATGATTAGTCACACATGTTGGAGGGAACTGGAGACGTGTATCCTTTATGTGGTGGGCCTGATATCTTCTTGTGATCAAAAAATGGCATTTAAAGGAAATCTACAGTGGTTGTTGGGTGACGTGGTCAAATCTCCACCGTTCCCCACCACCCTGCCAGATTTTATTTAATACCTATTAAATATCATAGGCTAGTAGGCAAGGTGACACTTGTTGCTTCATGGAGGGACCTGCCAGGCTTTGGAGACTACGTATGCTTTATAAGGATGGAGATCAATGGTTGATGATGGGTGACGTGGGTCAATCTTGACCACTCCCCGCCATTTTATGAAGGACCCACTTGTATCTCCAATTTCTTAGTGGGAAAGCGTGCTACTGCCATGTGGAACATTTCAAAAGCCCCAATGGATTCTAGTGGAGATAAGGTGCTATTAAAATATTGGATGATACTGTTCTAAGATAAAAATGACACCAAATTAGAACCAACTCTTGGGCACACATATGAGATTTGGGAAATACTTTTGATTGTGGCCATCAAATCTGTCAAGTGTTGGTACAAGTGGGAAGGTGAAATTGAAGTAACGAAGAGTATGGGATGATATTCTAAAGTTAAATCATGATCACTCCCTGCTGTCTTACTATCATGAATTGAAAGTAAATTAATTCCCATGGGCGAGTGGGTAAATGTGACATGACAGGTTTTGTTAAATGATAAGTGTGTGGTTAATGTGCATCCTAAGTGAATGTCTATCTCACTTGATTTTTCTAATTATGAAGAAGCATCAAGCACATGCATTTAATTTTGTCATAATTAATCATTCTGATTGATTATCTGTTGATTTATCTCAAAGTATGATTGACGGCTAAGGTTCAAAATCAAAGTAATTGATTACCAACGCTCTCACACAAGCTTTCTTGGAACATTAATGCAAACAGTCTCTAGTTTCTCTATTTAATGAAGATTTCATGCTTTTTATTCTCACCATTTTCTATTTGTGAGAATTAAGAGTCTAGGAGTAAGTGTGTGAAGTGTTCTTCATAATTGCAGAATTTCAGCTAGCTATTTTCATGTTAAGGGTGGTGTCTTTGTCTTGAGGAAATTTGATAAGTTGCTCTATCAAGGAATGGGTAAGGTAATTGTTTCTATCAGCCCAGTCTAAAGGTCCGGGAGACTCAATCCTCTCGAGTCTCACAATGACTTTCCCCAGAATGAACTAGATATGCCTGAAGTCCCTATGACTCCGAAGAAGAAAACAATGGCTGATAAGAAATCTGCATGGGGTTTTCTCAAGCGTGGTTATCATCTGAGAAGCCAAATTATCTCAAAGGAATTGGTCAAGGGTAAGGAGAAGAAAATTCATAGGCCTGAGAGGGAAGCTATGAGAAAGAATAAGTATCACTAGGCTTATATGGGACATCATCATTCTCCCATTGAAGTCTCAAATGATTTTTTTGACAGTGGAGCTAAAACTGATTTTGGCTACCGCCAGTATCTCATGGCCATGACTGATTTGATTTATTCTGAGGATGAGGTAGTAATGGCTACTCCACTTTCAATAAGGACACCAAGCAGGCATATTTACTTTGTCGATGACAAGGTAAAGTAGCACCCCATTTCTTTTATGCATTGGTGCACAGTTTTTGGTCCTTTGTGTTAACTGGTTTCCTTTTGGTTGGTTTGTTGTGATATGGGTTTTGGTTTAATTATTCCTTCAGTATTGATGGTGAAACTTCCTGGTTTGGTGTGAGCTTGCATGTTTTTGGTGTTGTGATAGCGACGCCTTTTGGAAGGCTGGTGGGTCTTCTCTAACTAACAGTTTTTGGGGTTTTGCTTTTTGCTTTCCCTTGTCCTACAAATGATTGCTTGTAACTATTTGAGGAATATTTTCACATTTTGGTGAAATTCATTTTGAAATGAAAGTGAAATGAAATGTGTAATTCAGCCTGATGCTTGTTGCTCCCTTGTCTTATAAAAGGGATTTCAAGGCTGATTACAAGAGAGGTCAGTGGGTAGTTTTTTCTTGGAAGGGGCCACACAAAGATAGAAGAGAATACTGAATTGTTTAGTAATATGCTTTAGGGATGAATTCGGTCGATATGTACATAGTTCTCTGATAATGATAGTGATAACATATACAACATAATGGTATAAAGTCTCTAGAGTTCACTCTCCTATGTACAAATTATACAAACTATGAATGATATAATCAATGGTTATCTTATTTGTCTATGTTGGTTTCCAATAGATGTATTGTTCTATTCTTGCTTACCAATTCAATGAATGGATATAAATACTTGAATATAATAGTAGGTTTGGTATAAGTAATGTATGAGGATGCTAGTAAGATGTAAATGGTGGAAATTTCAAGTGGGGATACTATAATGTAGTGTTTTCAAGGCTTTGGGTGTTATCATGTTTAAAAATTGTTATCTAATTATTTGGGTATTAGGTTTGACTCTATTCCAAGTATATGGCACTAGTTTGAGTAAAGTAATTATGCTCCAATTGTGGTGACCAATTCAATAGCTGATCACAAAATTTAAATCAACTTATTTATCAATCTTATTGTGGGTGTGCATGAAATTTAAGGAATTACATTTTCTCTTGTTTGAGTTAGGAACTGCCATGAAGGTCAGCCAAACCTTTAGGGTATTGTGTCTCTCAAACATTTAAGGAGAATCATCTCTTTACTCTATGTGTAATACCTAGACACACCGGTATTTATAAACACATTGTTGGGGATTACCCTGCCTGGTTTCATAGAGCCCAAAGTGCAGGGGAGAAAAGGTTACATATCAAATCTCCCATGTGTTGGCCAATCCTTACTTTTACTAATAATATACTTCTGGAAAGTTCATAGGGGTATGTGCAAGATCATGGGGGTCCAAAAAGTGGAAATGGGAAAAAAAGGCATTTTTAACACATCCAAAAATGTGGAATTCACACCTTTGACTTTTTGCAGGCTTGGGTACAATATATGTTTTGGTTTGGTAATACCAAACTGAAATGGATATCCATTTTGGAAAGCGAGAACCCATTTTTTTGAAAAACAAAATGGATATCCTTTTAAAACGGATATCCGTTTTGAAAATCAAAATGGATGTCCATTTTGAAAATAAAAATGGATGTCCGTTTTGAAAATCAAAATGGATATCCATTTTGAAAATTTAAAAAGCCCTCTTTAGTAAAATGGGTATAACTTTTGTGTTTCTTATCAAAATTTCAATTTTTTACAAGTGTTGCAAAGGTTATTGAGAGATCTATGCAATGGACTGGGTGGTGTTTCTATATTATGCGTCAAAAAATAATTATAATCATTTGAACTTCATATTTAATTTTTGAAACATCAAACACTCACTAATTTCACATGCAAAGTCTTTTTTTCATGATTTTTTCGTAACACTCATCTCAAAATACTTGAAACATTAGAAAAAGTAATGAATAATGAAATATTGATATTTTTTGTAGCAAGGAGATGAACAAATATTTATTAATCATCATATCTCTCTATCCCTTTCTCTACCTCTCTATATATCACTATGTCTCCCCTTAAGCTCTAGACCTATCCCTCCCTCCTTTCTTCTCTCTTTATCCCTTTTTATACCTATATTTCTCACTCTCTCTCCTTGTGCTCTAGACATATCTCTCTACCTCTCTCTCCATCCTTCCTTCTCTCTCTCTCTCACTCCCTCTCTCTCTCAGGTCCCTCCCACTCCATCTCTTCTCTCTCTCTCTCTTTTCCTCTCCTCTTCTCTCTCCTTCTCTTCTCTCTCTTCTTCTTCTTCCTCCCTCCCTCCCTTTGGAAGTATCTCTTCCTTCTTAGTCTCCTCTCCTAGGGTCTTCTCTGTCTTTTTCCACTCCCCTCTCTCCCTTCTTATAGTCTCGCTCTTCTCAAGTTCTCCATCTCCCCTCTTCTCTTTGTTCTCTCATCTTCTCTCTCTCTCTCAATGTATCGCCAACTGACACTCTCCCCTTCCTCAAGTCTCTCCTTTCACTTTTCCTTCTCCTCTCCTCTCCATCCCTTCTATCTCCTCTCCTTCAAGTATTCTTCTCTTCCTCCTTCATCTCTCTCTCTCTCCTCCTCAGAGCCTTCTCTCCCATTCCTCTCACCTCCATTTACTCCTAGTTCTCTCTCATCCCTACACTTCTTTCATCTCCCTCTCCTCTCACTGCCTCCTCTATCCCTTATCTTCTCCCACTTCTCCTTCTCCACTCCCTCCCTCTCTTTCCTCTTTAGTCTCTCACTTCCATCTCTCTTCATAGCCTTCACTCTCTCACTCCTGACATTCTCCATCTCCTCTCAGGTTCTCCCACTCTCTCAAGCATTCTCTCTCTCACATCATGTTACCATCTCTCTCTATCTCTGTCCTTCTAGGTCTCTCTCTCTCCCCCTCTCTCTCTCTATATATATCTCTCCTTCCCTCTCTCCATCTCAATTCACTCTCCCTCTCTCTCTCCCCATCTCAAGTTATTTCTAAGGGAGAGAGGGAGGGAGAGAGGGGACTAAGAGGGAGAGAGGGAGAGTTAGATAAAGGGAGGGAGAGGGAGATAGACTTGAGATGGAGAGAGGGAGGGAGGGAGAGAGGGGAGAGAGAAGGAGAGAGAGGGGGGAGAGATAGAGTTATTTAGTTAGGGTGGGAAGGAAACACCAGAGAGAGAGACTTATCTAGTTAGGGTGGGAAGGAGACACCTAAGAGAGAGACCTGATAGGGAGGTGGAAAGTGAGTAAGTGAGTAAGAGAGAGAGAGGGGCAATGGGAGACCTAAAATAAAGGAGGGGGAGAGAGAGAGAGAGAGAGAGAGAGAGAGAGAGAGAGAGAGAGAGAGAGAGAGAGACTTCAAAGGGAGGGGCGCAGAGAGAGGAGAGAGGGAGATGGAAAGTGAGATGGAGATGGAGATGGAGAGGGAGAGAGAGAGATAGAGGGAGGAGGAAAGCAGATACTTGAGAGGGAGAGAGAGAGAGAGACTTGAGAGAGAGAGAGGGAGGGAGAGAGGGGGGAGATAGAGAGTTATCTAGTTAGGTGGAAGGAGACACCAAAGAGAGAGATTTATCTAGTTAGGTAAAGGACACTGAGAGAGAGACCTAAGAGGGAGGTGGAAAGTGAGTGAGTGAGTGTGAGAGAGAGAGAGGCAGGGAGACCTGCAGGAGAGAGAGAGAGAGAGAGAGAGAGAGAGAGAGAGAGAGAGAGAGAGAGAGAGAGAGAGAGAGACTTCAAAGAGAGAGTGGAGAGACCTAAGAGAGATATATAGAGATTTCAAAGAGAGGGAGAGAGGGATATGAAGAGGGAGAGAGAGGAGAGGGATTGAGGGACCTAAGAGGAGAGAGAGGGAGGGAGAGAGAGAGAGACAGAGAGGAGAGAGGGAGAGGAGTGGGAGAGAGAGAGACCTGAGAGGGAGATGAAGCAGAGAGAGAGAGAGAGAGAGAGAGAGAGAGAGAAACTTGAGATAAAGAGAGGGAGGGAGAGAGATAGATACCTAAGAGGGAGATAAAGAGAGAGTGAGAGAAAGAGATAGTGTGTGTGTGTGGGAGAGAGAGAGAGAGAGACCTAAGAGGGAGTGGGAGATACTTGAGAGAGAGAGAGAGAAAGAGAGAGAGAGAGAGAGGAGGGAGCGGGAGAGACCTGAGAGAGAGAGAGACAGGAGGGAGTGGGAGAGACCTGAGAGAGAGAGAGAGAGATAGAGGGAGGGAGGGAGGGAGGGGGAGGGAGCTAGGGAGATAGGGAGACTTGAGAGGGAGAGAAAGAAATAGAGGAAGGGAGGGAGAGAGAGGGAGGGAGAGAGAGAGAGAAAGAGACTTGAGAGGGAGAGAGGCAGAGAGAAAGGGGGAGAGAGATCTAGTTGTGGTGGGAAGGAGAAACTTGAGAGAGAGAGAGAGAGAGGGAGTGGGAGAGATAGACCTAAGAGAGAGACAAAGACTTGAGAGGGAGATAGAGAGATAGAGGGAAGGAGAGGGAGAGACCTAAGAGAGATATAGATACTTCAAAGATATGGAGAGAGAGAGAGAGTTGAGATGGAGAGAGGGAGAGAGAGAGAGAGACCTGAGGGGGAGATGAAGAGAGAGAGACTTGAGATGGAGAGAGGGACGGGGAGAGGGAGAGAGTGATTGGGAGAGAGAGAGAGAGAGATTGTGTGTGTGTGTGAGAGAGAGAGAGAGAGAGGGAGAGAGAGGAGGGTGTGAGTAAGAGAGAGATAGAGAGAGAGATGGAGGGTGTGATTAAGATAGAGAGAGAGAAAGATGAGATGGAGAGAGGGAGAGTGAGTGGGAGAGAGAGACCTGAGGAGGGAGATGAAGAGAGAGAGAGAGAGATAGTGTGTGTGTGTGTGAGAGAGAGAGAGAGAGAGAGTTAGTGGGAGAGAAAGAGAGAGACCCTGAGAGGGAGACAAATGGTGAGGAGAGAAGACACTGGAGACATGAGAGAGGGAGAGAGGATTGGGAGAGAGAGAGAGAGAGAGAGAGAGAGAGAGAGAGAGAGAGAGAGAGAGAGAGAGAGAGAGAGAGAGAGTGAGAGGAGAGAGAGACCTGAGAGGGAGATGGAGGTGTGAGTAAGAGAGAGAGAGTGGGAGAGACCTGAGATAGAGAAAGAGAGAGAGGGAGAGAGAGGAGGGAGTGGGAAAGACTTGAGAGAGAGAGAGAGATAGAGAGAGGGAGGGGGGAAGGAGGGAGGAAGGGAGAATTGAGAAGGAGAGAGAAATAGAGGGAGGAATGGAGAGGGAGAGGGACTTGAGAGGGAGAGGGAGGGAGAGAGGAGAGAGAGAGTGGGAGAGATATAGATCTGAGATGGAGATGGAGTGTGTGTGTGAGAGAGAGAGAGACCTAAGAGGGGAGAGACTTTAGGAGCAGGATGGAGAGAGAGAGGGAGAGGAGATGGAGAGGGAGTGGTGGACCCGGGAGAGAGAGAGAGAGAGAGAGAGAGAGAGAGAGAGAGAGAGAGAGAGAGAGAGAGAGAGAGAGAGAGAGAGAGAGAGAGAGAGAGAGAGAGAGAGAGAGAGAGAGAGAGAGAGAGAGAGAGAGAGAGAGAGGCCTAAGAGGGAGAGTGTGAGTGTGAGTCAGAGATTGAGAGAGAGGGGGAGTGGGAGAGACTTGAGAGAGAGATACCTAGGAGGGAGAGAAGGAGTCTGAGAGACCTGAGAGATAGACCTAAGAGGGAGAGAGACTTACGAGGAAGAGAGGATTCAAAGGGAGGGAGAGATAGAGAGAGATGGAGAGGGGAGATGGAGAGTGAGAGGGAGAGGGGAGTAGTGAGAGAGAGAGAGGAGAGGGAGGAGGGACCCCGAGAGAGAGAGAGAGAGAGAGAGAGAGGATGGAGATAGAGATAGAAAGATAGGTCTAGAGCTCAAAGAGAGAGAGAGTGAGAAAGATAGGTATAAAGAGGGACAAAGAGAGGAGGGAGGGATATGTCTAGAACTTAAGGGGAGACATAGCGATTTTTAGAGAGGTAGAGAAAGGGATAGAGAGATATAATGATTTATGAAGATTTTTTCATATCCTTGCTAAAAAAATAGAAATATTTCATTATTCATTACTATTTCTAATGTTTCAAGTATTTTGAGATGAGTGTTACAAAAAAATAATGAAAAAAAGACTACATATGAAAGTAGTGAGCATTTGATGTTTCAAAAATGAAACATGAAGTTCAAATGATTATAATTATTTTATTGTGTATAATATATAAATACCACCTAGTCCATTGTGTAGAGCTCTCAATCACCTTTCCAATGCCTATAAAAAGTCAAAATTTTGATTAGAAATGCAAAAGTTATGCCCATTTTACTAAAGAGGGTTTTTAGGTCTTCAAAATGGATATCCGTTTTGTTTTTCAAAAAAAGGGTTCCCACTTTCCAAAACGGATATCTGTCTCAAAATGGATGTCTATTTGGGATTTGGTTTGGGATTTCCTGACCTGGAAAGTCAACCCAAAAAGTGTTTTTTTGAAAATTTGTTTAGTTTTCCCAAGTTCGCCCTTGTGGTTGACGACTTTTTTTTGTCCTAAATCTCATCAAACGAAAAGGTTTATAGAAAAAATAGTCAGCTTTCCACCAATATAACTTTTTCCTTATTTTGAATTATATAAATAATTATTATTGATTTTCTACCTACATTACATCTAAAGTCGTGATTGATAGGCTAATTTAAATTTTTTTATAACTTTCAAACTACTTAAAAAATTTTGAATCTACAAGATGCACCACATTCTATGCTCCACATACTATAGGATAAAAAATAATTGAATTTCATAATTTTTTGACCAAGTTATGGTGGTCAGGCACAAATGTTTTAATAATTATAAAAATTTCTAGTAAAAAAATCATAACTAATTATTTACGTGGAAAAAAATTACAAAAAAACAATTTGGCACATCCGGACATGTGTCCTCTACTTTTTTCTAAAAATTTAGAAAAAAATATTATGTTTTTCTTGTACTTAGGGTGGTCAAACATGCACCTACTTATCTTTTTCCTGAAAATTGAGTACCACTACATTGAAATTTCAATTTTTCTTAAAACAAATTTACTTTTTTTCCAAAAAAGACTAGTAGCCTAGAAACTACATTCAATTTGCTACAACTTTTGTTCTTACATATTTTTCAAATTATGTTAATAACCTATTCAATTTTTTATGTCAAGTTGCCTAACTCTGATTTTCTAAATTTTCATCGCCACTTAGAGGCCTAGTTTGGACCCCCATAATCCTGCACATACCCATAGGTAAATTGTAATATTAAGTTTGGTTCATAAAAAATAACCAACAAAAATGGTGACTCTACTGGGGAGAACTTTGGAATTTGGTTATAAACTGTCTTGTCAAAGAGTCATTAAAATCTTGAGATATTATTTGTAACTTGAGGTTGAAAATTGTGGAGTCTTATTTTCCCATCCGAGTTTCCAATAGAAATGGTGACTCTACTAAGGACTTACTTGAGAAAACCCTTATAAGAGATCATTTTTCCTTGATAGAGTCATGAAGGTTCTAAACTAAAAGTTATCACTAAAAGTGTGTGGCGACTCCAAAGAACTTTGTGCCAGTGAAAATTGTTTGAGAAAAAGGAAGCTTAAAGTGAAATCAACTGGTGAAAGAAACTTCATATTGTTGAAGTTTGATCCTCTACAAAGGAGGTGGCGACTCTATGCAAAGAACCTGACAAAGCATAACTCAGAATATCTAGAAATATATCCAGGTATTTTTCCCTGTTTTGGTTTGCAAGAAGAAATAAATTTGTATGAAATCCATTTTTAGAGATGTGAAAGAAATAGTTTGTTCCCTATTAAGTGAATTAAGCACTAGGGAAGGAAATGGTGTTGGTTGTTTTGCATACTTCTAAGGTGAAATTTGTAGTATCTAAATTGGGTGGAAGAAGTATGCTTATCTCTAAAATTTTCCTTTTAGAAAGCTTAAAAGTGTGATCAAGGGAAAATCAGATTTGTTAGAGGGGTTAGCACAATAACATTCAAATCCATTGAAATAACAAAGTACAAAGGAAATAAATGTGAAAACAAAAGGAACAAAGTTACCCTAAGTCTTCATCTTCCATGCTTCACCTTTGTTACACCTCCTAGCTTGCAGTAAATAAAGATGCCCTCAGATTTCAAATGAGCAACTATGACTAATGACAAAGCCCTATGCAAGTGTTGAAGGATTTATCTAAAAGCAATGACCTCACAATAGACTATAAAAATGACTATGACTGCAAATGACAAAATAATCTAAGTTAACAGAATGAGCATCAGATAGATGGAGAGAGAGAGAGATCCTCTAGAATAAGAACAAAATTGCCATTTTATAAAAACTGCAATTTTGAATGTGTGGCCAGGATGAGAAGATGACAAAAACCCTAGAGTCAATGATCAAGATTGAATGATGTAGTATGAATTAGGGTTAGGTCAAAAGTAGGGCAATGATAAAGATGAAGGGTTTAGATTGAATTATAAGATAATTCAATCAAGGGCCAAAATTAAATGAGATGTCAAAAGATAAGATTTGATGTGGAAGATAAGATTGGCACGAACAAAGAGGTTGCTGGAGAAATTAAATAATAAAATTTATTTACTCCAGGTGCCCAGTGAATAATTAAATAATAAAGATATTATTTAATTATAGAGGAATGTGACAAAAGTAATTATTTTAAATTAAATAATGATTTAATTCAAAATTCCAGAGAGTGGACTAAATTAAATAAATTAAATTTATTTAATTTAATGAGAGAAAAGGCTAATGAATAATTAAATAATTGAAATAATTATTTAATTATAGTGGGAAGTGGACAAAATTAAATAAATAAGAATTTATTTAATTTTAGAAAGAAGGGGACTTAATTAGTGATGTAATTAAATAAAATTTATTTATTTAATAATCAAGAAGAAATAAATGACAAAGGGAATTAAATAAATTAAGAAATTTATTTAATTAAAGGAAGACTTAGATAATTAATGACGTATTAGATAAATAAATAACATTTATTTATTTAATAATCAGGAGGAACAAATGACATGAATTATTTAATCAATAGTCGAATGTGGATCAAGGACATAATTAAATGACTTAATTATGCTAGGACGAAAGTGGTAAAAATGAAGCTTGCAGGCCTAGGTCATTTTTAGGTGTCTACATTTTGCCCTTCTTTGTCATAATGTGCGTCGCATTGTGACAAAGAAAATAAGTCAAGAATATGCCCCAGTGAAGGTACGGAGTATCCTTGCCCCCTCGAAAAATTTTCAAATTTTTGGGTCGGCGCCCGAAAAATTTGCAAAGGGTCCCAATAAATCAATTTGATGACCAGAAAAACAACGGTGCAGTCGGTTTCAGATTCTGACATGTTTAAAGCAACTTATGGGGAGGTCGAAGGTGTTCAAATGAGCCTCCAGTATTGAATTTGGTTAAAAAATGTCATTTTGACCTTATAAATAGGTTGACAAAGGGGTAAAAGTCAATTCATTTTCACTATTTACCTTGCGAAACTTGAGAGCTCAGAGCGAAAGGCGCAACAACAAGGATGGTTATTCCAGTGTCAGGGCACCGAGGAGAGATCGTGAGGACCTTCAGACGGCCAGAGGGCTCAGAGCTGGCGGTATGTACCCTAAACTTACTTTGTCATTTTATCGTTTTACGTGTTTTTTCATACTTTCTAGGGTAGTCAACGAATGCGCCGCGATGCATATGCGTTCGCGTAAGCCGCAATTGCTTTCGTTTTCGACGCATTTGATGTGTCACGACGCAAGTGCAAACAAAAATCGAGCCTCACCGGTGGTTCGTGCCGCATTTGATAGTTCGTGTGACGCAAGTGACTTACCGAGTCGCATTTGACTGGAAAAGTGCCACAATCGCAATGTTACGACACAACCGCTTATTTGAACGCCACAAGTGTAATGTCGTGCCACATTCACAATGTTGCGACGCAACCGCATAATTTTGTGACGCAAATGTCATATAGCGACGCAATTGACATGTCCGAACGCATTTGATGCTTCGAACGACGCAGCTATTTTTTCGCGACGCAATTGCTTATTTGCGACACACTTGCCTATTGCCTTAATACAACTTGCTTTGATGTTTTCATGCCCTTAGTTGCTTTTCATGATGTTGTCGGTTGTCCACAAAGGTGCTAATGCAATGTTCGTCTTTTTGTAGAGGCAGCTTGCCCCTATCTACATGAGGGAGAGCAGACCGACCACCTTTCGGTTTGCTAATCAGCTGAGCCCACGAGAGTGGCGGTGATTGATGTGACTGGGTCTATTTTATGCTGCGTTCATGCCCGCCATTCAGGCGAACAGGGGACTATTGACTGCCTTGTGCGAGCGGTGGCATTCGGAGACCTGTTCCTTCCACCTGCCGACAGGTGAGGCTACCATTACCTTGGAGGATGTCTACCGTATTCTCCGGATTCATATTCGAGGGGAGCGGATTGTCTATGATCCACGCCATGGCGAGCAGACCTTTTGTGTGTACTATCAGGATCAGGGTGCCAGACTCGGCATTCAGGGTTATGAGATCCATTGGGACTTTCTAGTAGAGCACTATGGGCGCTTCGATGCATTCTTGGTGATGATGATTGCTGGCATTTTGGTTCCTGACCGACAAGGACATGGATTTCCGATTGGTTCGGGGGACGTCCTGGTCGGCATGAGGCGAGACATGACCGTTTATGCGTGGGGTCCTTGCCTATTAGGGATGCTATATCACCAGCTTCACGATGTCGTGTATAGGAGAGGAGAGAGTATCTCCTATGGGACCACACTTATGATGATCTGGGCATGGGAGCACATTGCTATATTCCGCCCTCCCATTGATAGACCACAGCTTGCCGCAGGGATGCCCTACTCTTATTATTATGCCGGTGCCTTACAGCAGACCCATATGGGCGAGATAGGATGGTGGCGGCATCAGATCGATACCATGGTGACGTTCATCTGGAGGTCGTACAGGGATTGTGAGGCATGGGATGATGAGGCTGATCATCTGAGCTTCTGCAGACAGTACAGATACCTGATTGGCAGGACAGTGCAGACGTCCCTGATCATTGAGATGTACCTACCACAGCGCGTATTGAGACAGTTTGGCGAGTAGCAGGGTGTGCCCATGGGGACGACAGAGTATGCCAGGTCGTCCAAAGAGTATGCATGGGGGCCGGCCATCCCAGTAGTATTTGTGACATAGCATATAGATGGGCTAGTAGCCCAGGCCTTGGGTTGGAGAGGTCGAGCAGTGGATCCAGGTACCATACCAGCTTATGACCTATGGTGGCAGGCACGCCGACCAGTGCCCTTGACAGATCCTGACAGTCTGGCACCAGTTGACAGGCAGTCAGTTATTCCACGAGTGTCACGAGTTAGATGAGGTGGCAGAGGTAGGGATGGAGGTAGAGGCAGAGGTAGAGGTAGGGACGGGGATGGAGGGAGGGGTGGAGATGGAGGGAGGGGTGGAGATGATGGAGACCGAGGCCGAGGCAGGGGTGGGGATGGAGGCATGGATGGAGGCAGGGGTGGAGACGGAGGCAGGGATGGAGGCCGGGGAGGAGATGATGGTGGAGATGGGTGGAGGCGACAACGAGCTGGGCAGAGACAGGTCCAGAGGGTATGCCCACAAGTGGCGAGGGCTGCATTAGATGCCATCCCAGAGGTTGGTGAGGAGGGTGAGGGTGAGGAGCAGCCCAGACAGGAGGGAGAGGGCAAGGGGAGACAGGAGG
Organism: Sequoia sempervirens; assembly: GCA_007258455.2. Taxonomy (NCBI): domain Eukaryota; kingdom Viridiplantae; phylum Streptophyta; class Pinopsida; order Cupressales; family Cupressaceae; genus Sequoia; species Sequoia sempervirens. Next base: position 17,829 of record VDFB02192521.1, on the reverse strand, counting down.
GGGAGCCAGAGGTGAGGGGACAGGAGGAGGCAGAGGGGGAGAGATAGGAGGAGGATGTGGAGATGAGGGGAGAGGAGGATGTGGAGGTTAGGGTGCCAGAGGAGGAGGTTGAGGTGGATGCCAGGGCATCAGAGGTGGAGGTGGATGTGGTAGGGGAGGAGGAGGCAGAGGTGGCAAGGCAGGAGGAGGAGGTGGCAAGGTAGGATGATGATGATGATGAGGAGGATGATGCCATAGGTGAGGCTGAGAGACATCTCAGATGGTAGATGGTGGAGGGAGAGGAGGAGATACCATCCACTTCAGGGTTGCCGCCAGATGCTACAGCTGATCAGAGAGTGGCCGATCTTTAGTAGAGATTAGATGCCAGTTTGGCACAGGTCAGGTCTTTACAGTCAGCTTTGGAGGTAGCCCGTGTAGAGTGGGATCAGGCAGTTATTTGGCAGTAGGATGCAGCCCAGTGGTGCACAGAGTTCGCGGCCTTATGTACAGGACCGATGGGAGACATGGCTCAGGAGCTCGCCAGGGTGAGCACTAGATTGGGGCAGTACAAGACCCTTTATGAGTAGGCAGTGCTGCCAGAGCGATAGGATCCTACCTTGTCCTAGTCACAAATGAGATTAGGCAGTGGGCATAGGTCAGGTAGTGGCAGCGGTACCAGGAGCCATACCAGTGTCAGAGGGTCTACTTCCACAGGACACACCTCGGGTCACAGGTCACACCATTCCCTTAGGCATACTCCGAGTCACCACTCAGGGCATAGTCATGGTTCCATTGGTTCAGTGCAGAGGTTAGGACAGGTACAGCCTCTAGTTACAGATCTGTCTGTCTCTCAGAGTCCAGTCGCAGTGACCTCACAGGTGTCCTATATTGTCACGATGATGCCTTCACTCGTAGTTCCTTCATCTTCACAGACACAGGCCACCACAGGACCATCCCTTGTTTCAGCGCCCATGACAGAGTTGCCTCTGCCACACTCTTCTCCCCGAGGAGATGATGAGAGCCTTCCCTAGGGCATATTTGTATTGTGACACACTATATTATTATTGAGCCTGCGAGCTCCATTTTTGGGATATCCATTGACTCTATCTTGTGACATTTTACCTTTTTGAGATGATTCTATATGATGATGCATTTTTGATGCGGCCTATATGTGTTATGTGATGCTCTTTTCTTTATGTATTATGACATGTATGATGTATGATTTATGATGCCATGTATGTATTATGATGCTTATTTGTGATTTTTGATGTCATGATGATGCAATATTTATATGATTATGTTAATAATGTGCATGATGTATTTATGTAAAATATGTAATGATGATGATTATGTTAATGCAATGCTTGTGATTATGTATATGATGTAATGCCATGTATGATATTATTGAATGCCATGGATGATGTATGTATGGACCTAATGCAATGTATATGATCATGTATGCACTTATATTTTTGGATGTCACATGATATCATCGTGGGATGGACGAGAGAGGATGACGAGACTGATGAGAGAAGATGACCAGATCGAAGAAGAGAAGACATGAGCCCTATGAAAATGCATGTGAATACCTAGGCCAAATCTTTCAAAACTTTACTGTGGGACTTTTAATATTTATTGCTCTTAATCATCATTGGGAAAACTATTGTAATGGCCAACAAACACCATGATATGACATAGATCAAGGTGTGCAAGGTCGTACCATTACCTAAGACAAACAGTCACAGACAAGGATGATCATGACTCATACTAGGAGCATGGCTGCCCCAGTCTTGTTGTCATAATCAACCACAAGCAGAAAAAGATGAGGACAGATCATGAAACGTCGCTGCTTCTCTAAATCCTGTTTCCAGGACATCCTTGAGAAACTAGTGACATGATTGCCAAAATACAAAAATAAAGTCCATATCATGATATGTCGTAGCTTTTCTAAATCCCATAATCAGGACCTCGCTGAGAAGCTAGTAGTCATGCATGTCAATTGTCATGCTACGTCGCTACTTCTCTAAATCTTGCTTAGTGGGATCTCGCTGAAAAACTAATAACATGATAAAAGATCAAAAGCCAATTGTCAAGTGTTTGCCAAGTGTGTCTGGATATCCATTGTTCTGATGTCAAGATGTCATTTTTTATGATGTCGAGATGTCAAAATGTTTTAAAGTTTTGATTGATCTTGGAAAATGCCGAGACTTGGTGAATTCAGGAAGGACACATCCTGAATGATGTTGATGACGAGAGGATTCGATCCCTAATGGTCGTAAGGGGTCCCTCAGAATAATGACGATGCCTAGGAAGGACACATCCTAAGGCATAAATGACCGAGTTGGTTTTTCAGAAGGACACATCTGAAGAATACCAACATCACAAAGAGCGATCCTTTAAGTGTCAGGAGGATCACTCAAAATGCCGAATGACGATGACAACGCCTAGGAAGGACACATCCTAAGGTGTAAATGACAGAGGTTATCGATCAGAAGGACTCATCTGAAGATTAACCAAAATTTGACAGTTTGACTGATTCATGATGATTTGACTTGTTTTGACCGAATTTGAGTTGTATTTGACTATATGTCGATATTGCCCTGATGACATGAGTGATGTGCTGATGAGATTGTCATGCCGAATAAAATGATCGTTTTACTCTGTTTTGGGAGTTCTTCCCCATGTGGAGAAATGATTGAGGACTTTTGACGTGTGTGCCAATGTAGTGCCATGAACCCTAATAGACTGACCTAGTGAGGCCTTGGGGGCTCATCGATAGATGGCCTTGCCTACGTCATACACTCAAAGACCTCATAGTTCGACATGACCAATGACTTTGTCTTGATGATCCAAGATTGCGTCATGATTTTATTTTGAAAAACCTAGAAGGACTGACCTAATGTCTCGGGGACTCAAGTATGAGTCTTGCCTACATAGCAAATGCGCAGAGACAACGTAGTTCGAACAAATGGCAAAGACTGATTTGAGATGCTTGAGTTTGACTAGAAACGACAGTGCACTTGTGTGCCTCGCGCAGTCTAATGCTTTGTTTTTGGTTTTCTACAGGATGTTTTATGATTTTTAGGTCTTTTTCCAGGACTTTTTGCCATGTTTTTGTCTTTTTTTAGGACATTTTGTAATGTTTTTGCCTTTTTTTAGGACATTTTATGATGTTTTTGCCTTTTTTTAGGACATTTTACCAATGTTTTTGTCTTTTTTTTTAGGACTTTTTGCCAATCGTCAAGATCATGTGTGACATCCACTGCAGTTTCATGATAAACATTTTGCTTCTAGTTAGGTCTCAGACTTAGCCATTTGGAAGGAATATGGACGGGATACTGTTGACTCGTTAGACGGACAGTCGTCAGGACTTGATGTCAATCATTTATCTACCATGACAGGTAGTGTAGGATGTGCTGGCGATTTGCGAAACAGTGGCGAAGATACCTTTCATCCTAAGCCAAGTTTAGACAAAATGACAATAGATGGCAGAGCAATGATTGATTACGCATGGCGCCTGTTTTCCAGGTTTTCACTAGGGTACTTGTCCAAAGTGCCTATTTTCCAGGTTTGCATTATTGAAAAAATCATTTTTCTCTTTACTATTTTCTTGACTTTTTGATTTTTTTGGTGTCACCAAGACGCCTATTTGCCAGATTTTCATCAAGGTGACGATTTTTATCATTTTTCAATTTTTTTTGTATTTTATGATTTTTAACCTTGTCCTCTGATGCTATGCGTAGAACTTTCAGAGGTGTAAAGTGTTGATGGGTTCTGTCAACTGTTCCCCATATGGAGTTGCCAATTGATAAGCTCCAGAACCAAAAGAAGATATGATAATATATGGACCCAGCCAGTTTGGTTCAAATTTTCCTAGCTTTTCTCTGTCTGCTTGGTTCTTAGGGTTTTGCATGAGAACCAGGTCGCCAATGTCAAACTTTCTGACCATAACCTTTTTATTGTAGCTGTGACAAAGGCGGTTTTGATATGCTTGGAGGTGATTCAGTGAGCTTTGTCTTCTTTCGTCCACCATTTCCAGCTCGTGCAAGCGTGATTGTCAGTACTCCTCTTCATTAGTTAGACCCTTCAAGGAGACCCGTAGCGAAGGAATTTCAACCTCAATGGGTAAGATGGCTTCAGCGCCAAAGACTAGGGCGAATGGGGTAGCTCCTATAGGTGTACGAATGCTAGTTCGGTAAGCCCACAGAGCAGGGTTAAGTTGTATGTGCCAATCACGGCCAGCGTCATTGACAGTCTTTTTGAGAATCTTGATAATGGTTTTATTCGACGCCTCAGCTTGGTCGTTTCCTTGGGGGTAGTATGGGGATGAAAAGTGGTGTTGGATATGGAATCGCTCACATAACTCACGTACGTCTTGGTTTTTGAATGGACGTCCGTTGTCAGTGATGATGGACTATGGGAGGCCATACTGGAAAATGATGTAGTTGAGAATAAACTTTGATATTTTTTTGCCAGTAATGTATGTCAATGGGATGGCTTCGATCCACTTTGTGAAATATTTCATGGCGGTGATAATAAATTTATGGCCGTTGGAAGAGGTTGGATGAATCTTACCCACAAGGTCGAGTCCCCACTGAGCGAAGGGCCAAGGAGAAGTGATGGGCCGGAGTTCTTGTGCTGGAGCATGGACCAAGTCACTGTGTATTTGACATTTGCGACAAGTCCGGACATATTCAATTGCATCTTTTCCATTGTCGGCCAATAATACCCAAGTCTCGTCAGTTTCTTAGCTAGCGTAGGACCACTCAAATGAGATCCGCATATACCATCGTGTACTTCTCATAAGGTCATACATGCTTCGTTGGTGTCAAGACATCTAAGGAGGGTATTGTCAAAACTACGGTGGTAGAGGGTGTCACTAACAATGGCATACCTTGCGAATTTTCTAATGAAGGCCTTTTGTTGGTTATTGGATAGGTTCGGTGGAAGGGTTTGAGTCTTTAGATAGTCATAAATGTCCTGATACCAAGGAGAGTTGGGACCAACAAGTTCGCAAACCATTTCCAACTCTGGGATATCATATGTCGGTATCAACAGTTGTTCTACTAGGAACTCAAATTGTGACACATTTTTAGGGATATCCAAGAGAGAGCTAATAGTAGCCATTGCGTCAGCTGCCTTATTCTGTGCCCTAGGGATTTGTTCAAAAGACACTGATTGGAAGTATGTTAGGAAACTGTTCACCATCCTCTTGTAAGGAAGCAACTTCTCATCCTTTGTTTCATAGTCACCATTCACTTGGTTGATTATTAGCTGGGAATCCCCGAATACAAGTAATGTCTGAATTTTCCATTTGATTGCCAACTTGAGACCTGTAACTAGTGCTTCGTATTCGGCGATGTTATTTGTACAAGGGAAAGCGATTCAAAATGACTTAGGAATTGAATCCCCTTGTGGTGTGATGAATAAGATTCTAGCGCCTGAGCCATGACCAGTGTGAGACCCATCAAAATACAACTTCCATGGTGTTGCTGGTTCCACATGAAAAATGGACTCGTCAGGAAAATCAGTTACCAATGGATGAGAGAGTTGGATTGGCGCATCTGCTAGTTGATCTGCTATTACTTGCCCTTTTACTGCCTTGCGCTCAACATATTATATGTCATACTCGCTTAGGATCATGACCCATTTTGCCAACCGTCCTGTTAAGGCTGCTCGACTTAGTAGATATTTCAATGGATCAATCTTGGCAACCAGTTGTGTCTGATGACTAAGCATATAGTGTCTTAGTTTTTGGGATGCAAAGACAACAGCGAGGCATGCACGTTCAATGTATGTGTAGTTCAACTCATAGCCTATCAATGTGCGGCTGATGTAATAAATTGCTCTTTCTTTTCCTTCGTGATCATTTTGGGCCAACAATGCCCCCAATGCTAAACTAGTAGTGGAGATGTATAGAATCAACGGTTTTCCCTGGATGGGCGGCATGAGTACTGGTGTTGACAATAGGTAATCTTTGATTTGCTGGAAGGCCTCTTGACACTTGTCTGTCCATACAAAGGGGACACTTTTGCGCAACAGGTACTGGAACGGGTGGCACTTGTTTGCCAATTGGGCTATGAAACGGCGAATAGATTGTACTATGCCCTGCAAAGTTCTAAGTTCACTGATCCCTCTAGGTGGAGGCATGTCTATGATTGCTTTGACCTTTGCCAGATCGACCTCTATGCCTCTTCAGGAAACTATGTATCCCAATAGTTTTCCTGATGTGACCCCAAAGACACACTTCTTAGGGTTTAGCCGGACTTTATACTCTTCAAGTCTCTTGAAAATTATGTCGAGTACCCTCAAATGATCTTTCCTAGTTGCCGATTTGGCCAATAGGTCATCTACATAGTCTTCCATTATATTCTGCATCATATCATGGAAGATCATGGTCATAGCCCTTTGGTATGTGGCACCTGCATTTTTGAGACCGAAGGGCATGACGTTCCAACAGTATGTACCCCATGGGCAAGTAAATGTTGTTTTGTGTTGATCCTCAGGAGCAATGTGGATTTGATTATAGCCAAAGAAACCATCCATGAGGGATAGCATCTCATGTCCTATAGTTAGGTCGACTATGATGTCAATGTTGGGCAAAGGAAAGTCATCCTTTGGACATGCTTTATTTAGGTCTCAGAAATCTGTACATACCCGAATCAGTCCATTTGGCTTTGTCACCGGCACTAGGTTGGAAATCCATTCGGCATAATCTATAGACCTTATGAATCCGGCATCTATTAATTTCTTTAACTCAGCCTTAACCAATAGAGCAACTTGAGGGTGCATTTTGCACAACTTCTGCTTGACTGGTTTAGCATTGGGTAATAGTGGCAGATGATGTAGAACCAGTTCTGGGTCTAGTCCGGGCATATCAGCATAAGACCATGCGAAGTTGATTTTTTGATCAGCAAAGAATTTATGAAATTCTGGTTTCTCTTCCTCAGTCAATGATGTGGCAAATAGGACCATCTTGGGGTCTTCTGCAGTTGAAATGTTATCCTCTATTGTGTCTTCAATAAGCATAGCCGATTTTTCTTGTTGTATAGGGAGAACGTCCAATCCTCCATCTTTGGGTGCCTCAGAGAGGTTTTCACCCGTAGATTCATCCTTTATTTTTACTATTTTATCGTCAAGAGGTGCCTTTCGGTTTTCACCTAGAGACATTTCATTTTTTACTTTATTTTTACTTTTGCGACTAGAGGACTGGACAGTCTTGCCGAAGTATGCCATGCAGTCTAAATCAATGGAAAATCCTGATTTGTGGTCCCCACTGGGTATGCCTTCTCGTAATCCCATGAATTCGGTAATTGCTTCATCATTTTGGAATGTGTCCAGAACTGGCGGTCCTTGTTGGTCCCAATCGACTAGTTCGGGGTAAACTAAAGAGATGCCATCGTCAAGGTTAGTGAATTGGGGTGAGGATGCGGATAGCATGCAGATGGATTCGGTAATGTTGTAAATAAGGTTATCATCATCCAACTCAACATCGGACTCTATCCAGTATTCTCCTTCACTAGTGTCATATTTGTTGTCATAATAAGGAGTGAAGGTTTGAGAGCCCTGGTTGTCAATATCATCTGATACTTCAGATATATTAGACTGAGGGGGTTCAGATGATGGTTGTTGTGTGTCGTGGGAAGTGGTAGTAGGACTGTGACTGTTTGGTGCCTACTCAATTTTGAATGTTTGCCAAAATCGTTGTTCAGAGGTCAGTTCCCCTGGTTTGACAAACAAATCATCAAGACAATAGTCGCTTAGGGATCATTCTGAGCCAAATTCCCACTCATGGGAGTTTGTTTCGGTTAGGGTTTCCCTAGTAGTCTCGACACTGTCAGAAGCATGTACTCGCTCATTTGAAAGTATAGAGGTATGTTGATCGTCATTGTTGAGTGATCCAAACCCTAAACCAAAATACTTCAGAATTTGAAAAGCTTCTATGGGTTCCCTTCGACTAGATTTATTTTTTCCAAGGCCACTAGTACCATCGTAGCCTTTAGCCTTCATGAAGTCATAACCTTTGCCATATATTTGAACTGGTAATGGGGGTAATGTGACAGTATCCTTATAGATCCATCCTGTGATGTCAGCAAGGTCTTCCTCACTCATGTCTCCCCACTTGATAAAAACTGTATTTGGTGGGACTATGAAGGTTTCCCGAGGTTCCATTCAGAAACATGGCTGACAATAGTCCTTGGGAGATCTAGGCATTGTTGTTATGCTATAAGCTGTGTTCAGTTTGAATTCTCCGCAGCCAAGGTCCTGGATTTTGACAGTTGATTCAGTCTTAGGGCTGGTGGAAGGTGGTGGTACGGCGGAAGACGTGGATGGAGTGGATGTGGAAGATGACATGAGCGTGGAAGGGTCGATGTATTTGGACAACGAGGAGCCAGGTGCTTCTCAATTGATTGGTACTTGGTTTTTAGAGATACCCCTTAAGTTGGTACAATATTGGAAAGGGTTGGGGTCTCTGTATATGGTTACTTCTGTGTCGTCAAAAGGAAACTTGAGGCATTGGTGGTATGTTGACGGAATAGCTTTTAATGCGTGGATCCATGGACGGCCAAGTAAGATGTTATATGGTAGTTCCAAATCCAGGACCTGGTAGGTTGTGTCCACAATGACCGGTCCCACTCTGATAGGGAGAGAGATAACACCTCGTGAAGAGCATTCCTGTCATCATATGCTTTGATCACTATACTTTTTGTTGGGTCTACACATGCATCAGAGAATCCAAGAGCCTTAACCAATTTGAGAGAGCATATATTCAACCCTGCTCCACCATCTATTAAAACCTGTCTAACCTTGTGCTTGTGGACAAAAACTTCTATGTGTAATGCATCATTGTGGTTGGTTTTAGATGATGAGTAATCCTGATCTGAGAAGGTGACATGGTGTGGTGTGGTGAGATATCCCACCATAGTTTCAAACTGATTGACATTGATGTCCTTAGGGACCGACGACTCTAGGAGAGTTTTGTCTAGGATTTCTTTGTGCACAGGAGAGATACGAAGCAGCTCAAGGATAGATATTTGCGCGGGAGTCTTTCCTAGTTGGTCAATGAGGTTGAACTGACTCTTGGGTTTCCACTGTTGTGGGGTTGAGATAGGTTTTGGCTATTTAGTCGATGCAGCAGGTTGTGATTGTTTAGCTGACGGACCCGGTATAGTGATCTTGGTTTGTCCAGGGGGAGGTGGACCAGCTATAGTGATCTTGCCACTGCGAGTAGTAGCATTACACTGGTGTGCTCTCTTGACCGTAATGGTATTGATGTACCCATCTTTAGTTCGGACATTGTTTATAATTGGTCCACTAGAATAATCATACTTGACTCAAGCGTAGTTAGCTTGGTTCTATGAACCTGAAGTGGAAGCATTATGAGAACCATGATCCTGCAGTGGATTCTTGTGGATAGTATGATCTGAGTTGGAGGTGAACTGCGATCCACCTACCTCGATGGTGCAATTTTCAATGAGGTCTTGGATTATTTTTTTCAGTTGTCAACAGCTAGAGGTTGTATGCCCTTTGACTCGATAGTATTCACAAAGTGCATTGTCATTCCACCATGCTGGTTTGAATTGTCTTGGGTCATATGGTTTTATTTCTGGAAGTGTGATGACCCCGTGTTGGATGCATTTCTTAAGGACTTCTTCAATAGGTTCACCCAAATGAGTATATGTGCGACCCCTAGGGAATTGTCTCATCTGACGATATTGGCCCTGACTGTTTTGACCATTTTGACTGTTTGAAGAAGTGTTGGGAGGAGGTGTCAATGTCGTTGCGGGTCTGTTTTGTTGCTGAACCCCTTTTAGGGCCAATACAGGACCTACAGTGTTTGTAGTTTTAGCATCAACAACACCGTCATTTGTGACATGCTTATTCTTAACCCAATATTTGTTTTTCTCGGTAGGTGGATTGACGTTCGTGTTTTTGGAACCATATCTCAATTCTCCCTTTGCGATAAGAGCTTTCTCAATTTGGACTCCCTTTTCGACTAATTCTGTAAAGTTTGTGCAACAATGTATTTGCAATGCGAATTTGAGGGGTCCTAGAAGTGTTTGGACAAACATGTCAACTTTTTCCCTTTTAGGGATGTCAATGTGACATCGACTAGCGAGGCTTCTCCATTTTTGAAAGAACGGGATAAATGTCTCACCCGAATCTTCTTGCGTGAGATTGCACAAGCTAGTGATAGAGGTGTCTATGTCAATGTTGTACGTGTAATTTATTATGAATTTTTGTTTAAGCTCAACCCATGTCTGGATATCTTTTTGAGTTGAAAACCATTCAAGGGCTTGACCTGCTAGACTTTTGGAAAAAAGTCTCATCAAGTATGTGGGTTCGTAGGTGATATCCATATAGTGAGTTGCGAATTTGCGAACATGTTCAATGGGATTTGTCTTGCCTTTATATTTTGTGAAGTTTGGTGACACGTATCCTAGTGGGAAAGCAGGCATATATAGGCTTGGGTCAAATGGGAATGGGTATACATCTAGGTCGTATGATATTTCTGATATTTTTCCTGAAATGTACATGTTTTGGATAGTTTTCTCCATATCCCTCATTCTTGCTTTGAGTTCATCTATGGTAGGGTCGTTTATGTTTCCGAGCATTGGATTGCCTGGTACACCATGTGTTCTTGTCTGTTGTGCATGAATGTTGATGTACTGCGGTGCTATGGATTGTTGTGGTATGTATGATGTGTGTTGTTGGTATTGGAAGTTATGATTTGGTGTCTGTGGATGAGTATGAATGTTGGACGAGTATGTTGGGATATGTCCCCTAGCCATGCGTGTCGTTATTTGGGGGATGTTGTGACCATGACTGTTATGGTGTGTCAATGATGTCATGGGTTGTGTTATTTGGCCACCTTGTGTAAATTGTTGATTTTGTACAAGGGGGACGTTTGTGTTTGTACCTTGGGAGGTAATGACATTTGACTGTGTTGTCGTGTTGGCATTTTGTTGTTGTCCTTGGATAAAGATACGTCCTGTGGCTCCTCTCGGAGGATTTTGTGAAGTACTACTGAACGGATTTGTCGAAGTTGTGTTCATGGTAGTAGATGTAGTTGTCAAGGGGGGATTGTGGTGACTTGATGATGCCCCTGTGGTATTTACTGTTGTGGTAAAAAGAGGATTGGAATAATTTTCCCATGTTGTTGGGGAGCCAAGAGTGGTTCCATCCGATTGGGGTAGTGTTGTGGATTTTGTGGATGATTGTGATCCCCCAATAGATGTAGCATTTATTGTATTGGAGATGTTTGGGATGTTGGATGTGGTATGCAATGTCGTTGTGGTTTCAAAAGGGGTGTTGCTCGTAGTATTTAGGAATTGACCACTATGTGAACTGTTATGTGCGTTGTTGGCATTGGGGTCATGAAGTGTCGAATTTAGTGTGTTGGCATCAAATCCTGGTGGTAACTTAGCTCCTTCACTCAAGAGCATGGCTACAAATCTGTCTCTATCCTGACGAGCTATTATTTTAGCAAGCTGATAGACCTCTAGGTCTTGCGTCAATGCCTCTATGTTTTCCTGGAGTAGTTGACCATTTTCATCTCTTTGCAAGTAGAGGTCAAATGTACTGTTTGACGAGGATTGTGTTGTTGTCGGAGGTTGATTGTCTAGATTGGTAAATGGATCGTACAAGGTCCAGTTTGAGTCATATGGAGGATTGTTGACAGTAAATGGGGGGTCTTTTCTAAAGTTTTCCATTTGTCTCCTTTATTTTTGAAGTCTGGTTTCAACCATAAATGAGATTGCTCAAAAAGGGGATGACAACTAAATGCAAGTATGACACTATGCGAAGTCTAAGTTCGAAATGACGCCTAGAATGACTAATATTTTTGGATTTTTGTGAATAAGGTATGCAATGTGTATGCAATGTAAGACGAGGTTATCTAAGCACTTCTAAGCTTAAACTTTGTTTTCAATTTGGACAACTAAAGGACTTTGTTGTAAATGACAAGTTGACAAGATCTAAATGACTAGTGAGTCTTCCTAACTAGACTTTTGAGTTGGAAGAAATCTCACAAAAGAGGACAATGACTAAAAGGGTGATTTGATAACTTGGTCCAAGAGGGTCTAATTTCGAAAACAATGACTTTGCAAAGTGTGCTTAAGAGTTTCCTAATCCTCACTATGCAGAATATGAACCTAGGGACAACATAATGTTGAATGTATGCAACTAGAGGGAATGATGTATGAAACCTATGGTGACTAGTGCAAACTAATGGTCAAGACTTTGAGCAATTTCAAGTTAGGTTTCTGATAGAGTCTTCTTCATGACAAAGTTTGACAAATGGTTGACAGTTTCTAGACCTCAGGTTTCGGCTGTGAAGCTTAAAATTTTGACAGGAAAATGCGTCACAGTTTAGCAGATGCGTCACAGTTAAGCACATGCAGTTATTTTTATCAATTGCGGCTTTCTGACTGTCAAATGCGACTCGGTTAAGAAAATGTGGCTTTTCAGTTGTCAGGTGCATCACGATGCCTAAAAATGTATCTTTCTAAGTTTCAGATGCAGTTTATCAGAGCAGTTGCGTTGCAGAATAACAGTTACGGTTCGACAGATATGATAGTTTTGTTTCAAAGTGATTTTCGTGTTGTTTTGATGGAAGTTTTGATCTGTTTGATGAATGTTTTGTTTTGAACTGTGGTAAAAACCAGAAAAAACTTGATAAACACAGTGTTTTATAAAGTAACCAAACACACATCAGATAAGCACGATCCTAGGTTAGGCCATGACAATATTCACTAAATTCCATGCGGGTTTCCCCAACCGCATATTTGTAGCGTGTGAATTCAGAAGCTTGGCTGCACAGGGTCCCCCTTACAGTGCACTCTCTTCTCAGTCCAACCAAGCTTCCAACCCCCATGAAACTCCCATGGCGAGCTGGTCACCTCTACTACAAACTGCAAAAGTGTGGATGCCTTCACACCGACCGGTGCTGCGCTAGAAAATAGAAGGATTTTGGCTTACTACACAAGAGTGTTTAGTTTGGGACCCCCGTTCGAGTGGCCATACATGGGGCAAGAGATTAATCACCATTAAGGTGGCACTCCATCCTGAAGAGGTTAAGCTCAACAAGGTTTAAGGGAGTACAACTCCATCCATATGACACATCCGCACTCGCAACCTTAGGTTTTCCCTTAAGGTTTACATTTATATACCAGTCGGGGGTAGCTTGGCTTTAGCTCTGTTTCCGGTTTGAGTCACGTTGGGGTGATGAAATCCCCAAGCAGGCCCAATTTCTAGATTTGGTAACCGTTTCTCTTACACCCAAGATCGCCCAAAAGTGCGAGGGGAGAGGATACTCCGATGTACCAAGTCAAGGTAAATAACAAATAAGAATGGGTTTGGTTTTCTAATCACAAGGTTTTCACCAAGTGAGAGCATACTCACCTACCACTCCACAAGCACAATCAATCAAAGAAGACATGATTTGTTTTATAAGCACCAAAAACAAATGTTTGCTAATCTAGAAATAAACAAGCACAATGTTTGTTTCTTCCTTCTTTGACATGTGAATCTGCAAATAATGAATATTAGTAGTTTCATATGTAATGATCTTTGACACATGAAAGAGGATCGCCACAAGCTACAAGGAAATATTAGTAACACAAAAGATCTAATCCATTAACATGCAGGAATAAAAACACAGAAAAAAAAAATAGAAAACCAGAAAACTAGTAAACAGAAAACTCAAAAATCTGAAAATCAAAATGGCAAAACCGAGAGAAACTTTTACCAGGCAGATGCGGCTCGACAGGGCAGATGTGTTGCTCGGGTCCTCGAATGCGACTCAGAATGTCAGATGCGGCATTCTGGCTGTCAGTTGCAACTTGTCAGAGTGGTTGCGTCACTTTTGTCAGCAAATGCGTCGTGATGTTTTGAAAGAACAGTTGCGTCGATCCGTACTTGTACCTGCAAAATGATAGAAAACAACAAAAGCCCTACGAAAATAGAAAACACACGAATGGGGATCACCACTCGCTACAAAAGAGGATTAGTAACACAAAATCTAACCTAGCCAAGCAGGAATAAAAACACAAAAGAAACAGAAAACCAGAAAACCAGTAAACAGAAAAACCCAAAAATTTGAAAATGAAAATGACAAAACCGAGAGAAACTTTTACCAGGCAGATGCGACTCGGTAGGGCAGATGCGTCGTTCGGGTCTTCAAATGCGGCTCTAGAAATAAAATGCGGCATTCTGGCTGTCAGTTGTGGCTTGTCAGAGCGGATGCGTTGCTTAGGTCATCAGATGTGTCGCGATGCATCAAATGCGTCACAATGTTTTTAAAAATCTCTTGCGGTGATCTATATCTGTACCCGCAAAACAACAGAAAACAACAAAAAATCGTATGAAAAATAGAAAAATGGAGTTGGGTTCACCAATGTGATCAAGGGAAAATCAGATTTGTTAGAGGGGTTAGCACAATAACATTCAAATCCATTGAAATAACAAAGTACAAAGGAAATAAATGTGAAAACAAAAGGAACAAAGTTACCCTAAGTCTTCATCTTCCATGCTTCACCTTTGTTACACCTCCTAGCTTGCAGTAAATAAAGATGCCCTCAGATTTCAAATGAGAAACTATGACTAATGACAAAGCCCTATGCAAGTGTTGAAGGATTTATCTAAAAGCAATGACCTCACAATAGACTATAAAAATGACTATGACTGCAAATGACAAAATAATCTAAGTTAACAGAATGAGCATCAGATAGATGGAGAGAGAGAGAGATCCTCTAGAATAAGAACAAAATTGCCATTTTATAAAAACTACAATTTTGAATGTGTGGCCAGGATGAGAAGATGACAAAAACCCTAGAGTCAATGATCAAGATTGAATGATGTAGTATGAATTAGGGTTAGGTCAAAATTAGGGCAATGATAAAGATGAAGGGTTGAGATTGAATTATAAGATAATTCAATCAAGGGCCAAAATTAAATGAGATGTCAAAAGATAAGATTTGATGTGGAAGATAAGATTGGCACGGACAAAGAGGTTGCTGGAGAAATTAAATAATAAAATTTATTTACTCCAGGTGCCCAGTGAATAATTAAATAATAAAGATATTATTTAATTATAGAGGAATGTGACAAAAGTAATTATTTTAAATTAAATAATGATTTAATTCAAAATTCCAGAGAGTGGACTAAATTAAATTTATTTAATTTAATGAGAGAAAAGGCTAATGAATAATTAAATAATTGAAATAATTATTTAATTATAGTGGGAAGTGGACAAAATTAAATAAATAAGAATTTATTTAATTTTAGAAAGAAGGGGACTTAATTAGTGATGTAATTAAATAAAATTTATTTATTTAATAATCAAGAAGAAATAAATGACAAAGGGGAATTAAATAAATTAAGAAATTTATTTAATTAAAGGAAGACTTAGATAATTAATAAAGTATTAGATAAATAAATAACATTTATTTATTTAATAATCAAGAGGAACAAATGACATGAATTATTTAATCAATAGTTGAATGTGGATCAAGGACATAATTAAATGACTTAATTATGCTAGGACGAAAGTGGTAAAAAATGAAGCTTGCAGGCCTAGGTCATTTTTAGGTGTCTAAAAAAAGGATGAGTATATTTAAGTTGTGCATTTTTATAATCATGATGAGGCAGTTTATTATCAGTTTTATGAAGTTGATATTTTAAGATTGAATAAAGATACAAGAGAAATGTATCTTTCCCCTGTATTTCCTTGTGGAACATCAAGTAAAAGCATGTTGGGTATGCAACTCCTATCATGCCCTCAAAAGAAGTTTTCTATTGAGAGATATGATCCATTAAGTTTTGGTGGTATTCAAGGTTTTCCTAACAAGATTCCTGATGATATTAGGAAATATTTACCAAAATTTATAGGGAAAAATTATGAGTTAGCTTCTAAACACCTAAATGAATTCATAGGTTTGATGGGTGATTTTGAGATAGATCATGAGGATGTTGTCATGAAGCTTTTTTCTCAGTCTTTAAAAGAAAATGCTAGAGACTGGTTCTCATATTTACTAGTGTGTTTTGTAGCTTCATGGAATGATTTTATGATAGTGTTTATGGAGCAATTTGGTGAGAGGATTAGTCCAAGTGTGATGAGAAAGAGGTTTATGGAAATCCAAAAGGATGAAGAAGATTTTGTTTCTTCCTTTAACCTCAAATTCATGAAAGCAGTAAAAGATTTTCGGGCGAATACTTGAGACCTAATGATGTAGAGTGTTTGATTGTGTATCTTTGTGCTTTTGACAATAAGATGAGTTATTTGATAAGAGATAAGGAACCTAAAACATTACAACAAGCATATCACATTGCTATGGATATTGAAAACACTATGAAATACTCGATGATGAAGGGATATATGACTGCAAGTGTTTGTTGTTCAGATGCACATCATAAAGATGAAATAAATAAGGATGAAAAGGATGATCAATGAAATGATGTTTTGGATGTCTCATTTTTTCCATTATCACAATATATTGATCATGAACAAATTCATAATAGACTTCAACAATATTTAAATAATGATGATTAGGAGTTGTTAATTCAAAGGTTTTCCATAATGAAGAAACATAAGGAGGAATCACCATATGAGTTGTTAGCAAGGTTTTTGGATTCCTTGTTGGAAATTCCTAAAAGGTTATGACCTAAAGATTCAATATGCGTTAACATATTCTGTGACATTTATGAGCTAGGGTTCAGTGCCTTTCCCAAGGAATTGAAACCTCGGGATTTTGATCAGATAATTGATTGGTTTAGAATTGTTGAGGAGGCTAAATATGACTATGAACAAAAAATGTGGTCTCAAAGTGAAAAGGATGCTCACTTTATTGACAAAGATCAAGGGTTCACCCAAGAAGTAGGTAGGGATATTTTTGAGAATGAATGTTTGCATAATAGTATGGATGATGATATTGTCATACTTGTAAATACTGTTGATGTATCTTTGAAGGATGATAACCAAGATAGTGAAGATGAAAATTATGATTACTCTCATGAGGAATACAAACCTTTTTGTGAGGAAAAATTGAAGGCATCCTTCTTTCCTGAGGAATATGACTGTGTCAATGCTCATGAAAATTTTCCCTCACCAGTAGATAAATAGATTGTATGTTATGGATTCTTGCAATGCAATTCAACTATTTCAGGATTGGAACATCCTAATGATATGATTGGTGATGAATTTGAAGACAAGAATGTCTATACTCAGAATCTAGAGCCTGAATTTAGTGATGGGATCGGTAATGCTAGTCAGCAGAGTCCCATTTCTGAATGCTTATATTAAGCAAAGATGGGATGTACATATTTTATGATAGAAGGGACATGATTTTTTTTAGCCAAAGTCCTACTGAGGAAGGAAATGAAAAAATATACTTGGTTGAACATAAGCAATGGTCAAGTTGCAATCAGTCCTACACATATGAGTCAACAAACCTATCACTTAATGGTGCATTTGAATACCTTACTACCGATCATATCAAATTTGAACTAGTTGATCCATCCTTTGAAACATTTTGTTTCAAGTTGAACAATAATAGGAAGGGAAAACTAAATTATGTGCCTGAAATAGAGATATTTTTTGATGCATGGGATGGTATGGATAATGCTCTTTATGGAAATAACCCTGATTTAAATGAAAACAAAAGTACTGAGGAGTCTTGTGAATCAATTTCTTAGGGAAATGGAGCATTGGGCAGCATGACTAGTTTATGTTTCTTTGATGAATGTGAACACCAACTTGAATAGAATCTTGTGTATGAATGTTTCATGTTCATCACACGAAATGAATATGATATTTTCCCTTATAATGATAGTGATCAAGAAAATTATGAA
>VDFB02192519.1:0-16729 GCA_007258455.2 Sequoia sempervirens | reverse complement strand
GGTATGGCTAGAGCCCACGAGGCTCCATGATGCTATTACGGTAGGGTGGAGAGCAATACCTAGTTCATGGTTGTGCAGGCCATTTGTTTCTCAATTATAGTGGAAATATTGTAAGTCTTAAAAAGATAAGTTTCATATTTTGTTTTAATGTAGAAATGGACAAAGTAGGCCATATTCTTTGTGTGTAGACCATTGTATTCCCAAACATTGAGCTTAGTATTGAAAGTTTTATATTTTGATGTTATGAAACAAATATGGATACTTTGTGAGTTGCAGTAAAATATCTTTCTTATAACTTCATAAAGGAAGTTTTAAATGCATGATTTGTATACATCTAGTATATAAAAAAAAAAAAGAGAATAGATAAATAGTCAACATATATACATTTGAATGAAATTGATTAACTCTTTCTTCATTTGAAGACATACAAGAAAAATCGTTAATAGCGTATATCCTCAAGGTCTGGCCACTTATTTTGTTTTTCCAACTTAGTTACTGGCATCATTTACTATAACTGCCACCCCTGCAACAAGAGCATATCTCATCTCTCAGCACAATAGGGCATCACATTTATACAATGAACTAAACACATATAAAAGGAATCATCCAATGAAAAAGTTATATAACATTTATTTTCTTCTGATATAAAGTCCCCCAAATAGCTAAAAATTAGATGTTGTCATGGAACGGTAATTGCTGCAATAGAAGAAGGTACAAATATTTAAAATTTAGTGAATCAATGATAAGAACTAAAACAATACTCAGAATTGATGAGGCAAAGTAAATAATTTATTGGATCGTTGGTACAAATACAAAACTGCACGAATGAGATTCTAAGAAATACGATTTGAGATAATAACTCAGCCACCGACAAATATTATTTACAGGAGAAGGATAGCAGTTAAATCCTACAATCGTTGGAACTCGAGTGGCGACAGACGATAAGTGAAGAATGAACAGTGAGGCAAGAGCTTTCTGCAGCTAAGAAATGGTAAGAAGAAAAAAGAAAAAAAAACAATGATTCCTATTAAGAACATAATGATAATTATAATAATAATAATAATAAAAAACACTTTCAGCTTGGACGGCCATTTCCTTAGCGCCACATGCCTTCCATCTCCTTTCTGTATGGTTGCCCATTGCCTTGCATTGTGCCTCTATGCTCCCAAGGCCATCATACTCTACCTAGCCAAAGAGTGTGGAGGGGATCCAGTTCAGGATTCCTGAAAATTGAAACTCTCTGCTGACCTAAATTTTCCTCTGCTCATGGGGTAAGTAGATTGGGATGATAATAATAGTAAAAGAAAAAGGAAATAAAATAAAATACTGAATCCCTGACTAGTTATTTACCTAAGATGAACCTTGTTGATAGGCATGCTTGACCAGAAAGATAACTGCGCTGCATTTGTAGATATAAATGATGCACATACCACTTTCAAATAATTGTATCACAATCTAAAAGTAATTGAAAACAAATCAAGCTTTCAGAGCTTTTCGATTTTGGAGCTCAAGGCAAGCTATTTGCAACCTTTAAAATAAGTATAATAATTGCTTGATAAGTTTTTTTGTCAGATGTTTGGTGAGGAATTCCTGGCATAAGGCAAGTGTGGCGTACATTTCTTATCACACCAATAATTTTCCAACTACTCAATGGGCTCCCAGTAGGTAAGTCAAGATCAAATTTATCACCCACCTAACATGGGTTGCTGAGTAATTTATGGAGGACTTAAAGCAAAGGAAAGAAAACAAAAAAAGAAGAAGAGATATATAATAATGATATGATGTTTATAGTGCGTAGGTCCAAGCACTTCCAGTAGTAGATTTATGTTGTCAGATTGTACCCTGCCTCCTTTAATGTAAAGATCTGTCAAATGCTGGTCATGTCGACCTTCAAAAGAAAAGAGCGTATTTTCAACATTTTATTCATTTTGCCTTAGGCCTAAATTTGGGCATTCGTGCTTACTCTGTCAGGAAGGCACTGAGTCATAACTTCGTTGGGATTTTCATTTATGAAACAAGTGGCCTATTGATCATTATCGATGACTTTTTCAAGCAATCAGAAAATTAATTAAGCCAGCAAGTGTTGGCTGGTGGTATAAATGTGGTAAGGAGACCCATGTTATAATAATGTCTTTTGTTTTCTTTTGAAAGCTGGAAGTTATAGAGTGATGATCATATTAATTTAAGCAAATACAATAGCTAATGTGATTATTTACGATATCAATCAGCCTTACAATATAAGTTAAAAAAAAAAAGAAAAAAAGAATGCCAGATTTCTTCGAGAGGATAAAGTATTGAGTTGTCAATAATAATACAACAAAAAAAAAAGTAATGCTATTTATAATACCAGTTTTCATTCCCTTTGGGAGTTTTGGAAGAGGATGTGGACATCCATCCAACATAAAGACTGTCTGTATATTCATACCAGCTACTGCAAATTTGAATGCTAAGAGCATTGGGGCAGATAAACATGTAATTCCAGCTTGTTTCATTGTATTTTTGCTGCTGCTTTTTATTGGACTTGGTTCTCAGTATATTTTTTTGCTGCTGCTATTTATTGGACTTGGTTCTGTTGTATTTGGCCATCATTCATGAATACTGAGTGGCCAGTAGTACTGGAATATATGATTTTTTAAATAAAATCTTTCTTCCAATTAAAAAAAAAAGAAGTGTCAGTATTAGTGTTAGCAATACCATGATTAAACATATTTGTGAATCCCTTAAATAATGGGAGTAGTGAGAATTAAAAATAATAAGGGGAAAAAACTAATATAAAGTGTAATATTTGTATGGGAAATAATATCAACATTAATGACATCAACTTTTAGGATTGGTATAGCTATCAGAAGGAAATAAATAATAATAATATTAAAAGATAAGAACCCACAATATTCATCAGCTGAAAAGGCTCCAATTAAAATAATGATCAAGTGTTGGTAAAACTATTATAGTATTATTCTGGCTCTTTTGCCATGCAAATAATAGTGAGGGCAGATTTAATACCAAAATACTGTCAATGAACATAATAAAAATGATTATTTTTCATGTGATGACAATTAAATTTTTAATAATAAAATTGATATCTAATAAAAAAACTATTGTTACAGAGATTGAATAAATAGATAAATCATAATTTGAGATTTAATATTTCAATGTTATGATGAGATTTAATCATGATATCATTATTTTGATTGCTAATAAAAATGTTACGGTGATCAATATAATTGTCTTTAGTAAGAGAAAATAATAGTACTTAATGCCAATATAAAACTTAAATACTGCTACTATTGTTAGATTTAATGATAGTAATAATAATAGTATTGTTGATCTAAGGATGAATAGAAATATTAATATGTTGATTCAAGGAAAGTAATGAGATTGGTGCTAACCCAAGATTAAAATAAAGATATTATTAGCAGGGTATCTCAAGGAAATTAAGGAATAGGGTTTTAAGTTATGTGTTAAGCTCCCAGGCAGAATCCTTAGTAATGCTATTGCCCCACGACAAATGAAGATTAATAGTTTTGAGTCTATTCTTGGGTGAAATAGTGTGTTGGGCTATTAAGGATTATTAATTTAAATATTTATTTTTTTAGCCATAGCCTTACCCTATCCAACCAAATAATCATGATTCTAAAGCATTCCAAGGAGAGCATATCTAATTAATTGGATAGACACCCTTACATTTAAATTTGTGAATTTCTTTCATGAAGATGTACAACTCTTATTATGGTTAGCGGTTGTCTTAAACACTTAAGGAGTGTTAATGAAATTAGTTAATAGGAAAAATAAAAAATAAAAAAAATTGTTGCATTTTCTAGTGAATATTTTCAGGCATGACACAAGTACCATGAGCCTTTTGAAATCCTTCTCCATCTAAATGCATCCATTCCAAGACCATTGGGAGGTGGGTATATAATATGAGCCAAGTATTAATTTCTAATATTAATTATTGAATGAAGGTATATAAATTATTCGAGCATCTTAATTCTCATACAAAGTTACATCTTAGTCAATTTCTCAATGTAGGAGTTCCATATATTTGTAAATTTTTCTTAATATAAAAAACATATTTTATTTCATTAAAATTAACCTATCTATTCCATGTTACAAAGGATGCTCTTATTTTAAATTATAAGTATATAATTCAAAATTAATTAGTAATTTTCAAGATAGAGTACACACAATTTCTTTACTTAAAATAAAATAATATTCTTATTTCCATGTGAGAGTTATGTAGAATGGTAGTTTGACATGTCTCAAAAATATTTCTTTCATATATACTAAATTTTTATCATTTTACATTATAAGTGAATCATCTCAATTATATATCCAAGCACATCAAAAATTTATAGAGTGGAAAGAAAAATAATCACACATTTATCATATTTTTGTAAGGTGTTCAAAAAGACTAAAAGTTTCCCTAGAAAGAACTAATTAAGGAATAAAAAAAATGGAAAGTGTATACCTCATTGTATGTTGACCTTTCCCATATAAAAAGATCATGGAAATGCTAAATGAGTTGATATAAGAATTTTTAAGAATGAAGGCACAAAATTCATAACACTAATCCTAAAAGCAACAAGAAAGGCAATGAATAAAATCTTCCTAGTTATTTTGAAAGAAACTTTAAAGGTTCTAAATCCCCTTCACACCCCTTTCTAGATGAAGATAAAATAAATAAGTTACCAAATATTTCTTAGAGTTTAAGGTGGTGATTTTAATATGATTTGAGAATGAATAAGATAAATTAGATGAAATCAAGTTTTGTTGTAAAGGTGATGAATTTTTGGGGAATAAGATGAAAATAATTTTGAACCTAGTTGACTCATTAAATGGCAATAAGATAGATTTTAAAGGGGCTTTATTTAAAATATGTAATAGTTAGATATGTACTAATACATTATATTCTCTATTAGACAGTTATTTCTTCCATAAACATTTCTTACAATCTTATAATTTATTAATAATAGTGATGTGTGCATCCCTAGACACTCTTTGATAACCACACTATTAATGTTGCTATTTTTACTAGAGGATACTCTAATTGAAAAGCATGTAAAGAGGAAGGGTTAGTTAACCTTGATATTAATGCAATGAAAGGTGGGATTATCTTGATGGTATCAAAGTTATCTTAAAGATATATTGAAGGTTTTTCTTCTATGCCTAAACACATTTAGTGAAATATAATGAATATGTGTTATCCTAGAAAAATATGTATAGCATTAAGGATAAAATTTAGACTTTAAGTTGAAAGAAAATGTCAAATATTTAGAATCAAAATGGTGGGGATGGAATACAAGCTTCAATAATCTCCTTGTAATAATTAATTTCAATAATAAATGATTAAAACTAAATGCGAATGGATATGCCACCAATAATTTTTAGATAAAAGGACTAAAATTAGAGCCAAGATATCTTAGTTCAAGTATCAGGATAAAGGTATCAAATTCTTATTGAATGTAAACATAGCCAAGTTTGATAGATAAAAAGTTGGCCCCATTAATACTAGGGGAGCATTGTCTAATGAGATTAAGTTGACACTATTCAATTTTTAGAAGTTAGAACCCTAACATTTATATGAGGAGCTTGTAAAATAGAACCTTATTAGGAAGAGTAGGAGAGAAGAAATGAACCCATAATAATTATACTTATACAAATAAAAATAATAATAATGTTTAACCATTTCAAAATGTTAAATTTGTTTCACTATGATGATCAATAGCTTATTTGTACAAGGAGGCCACAATTTATAGGGAAATGAAGACTACATAAGAGGAGAATTTATAACATAGTAGCTTGGTTGCAGTTGTTTCTTTAGCATTAACTATTTTCTCTTTTTTCTTTTGTTGTTGAATATTTTATTTGATCTCTTAAAACTTATCAATGGTACTTGATCTTCATAATGATTATTTTCTTCTTTTTCAATTATTATCATCTTAGAAGGAATACCATTTCAATTTAGATAGGAGAAATGTATTTCTTAAAAGTATTTAAAATATTATATTTATTTGATGGTTCCTTCTTAACCTCTTCCACTTTGGAAAAAAAAATTATCCAACCACTTGAATCTCCCTATATTAACTCAATTTCATTTCTATGATTTATGTGTTTCTTTTAGTGATTTACTCTTTATCCTTTCAATTTATTCATGATATACTTTAATATAGTTATATGTTCAAGTATATAATAGTTTTTCATAATTGGATATGCCTTAAGAAACTCTTTAAACGTGAAATTATTTGATGAGGGAAGATATAAATTAAGGTTATTCTTTCTTACTTACCTCATGCTCATCCATATTTTTTTTCCATAAATATCTCAAATCAAATTGGATTTTGCAAAGAGGATAGCTATATTTTAAATATTCGTTCTTAGTCAAAGTCATTTATTTCTTTGTACAAATTTAAATTGATTTATGTAATTTAATTTTTAATAGTTTTAACATGGGATATAAGTGAAGAATAGTTGAGAGAGAGTATATACATATATATATATATATATATATATATATATATATATATATATATATATAGTAAAAGTGGAGACATATTTTTATATTTTCCTAATACTAAAAAATTTAATAATACCTTCATTCCTTTTAATCCTAATAGAACTATTTTATTATACATTTCATTCAAACAATCTAGTTTCTTTCCTCTAAATTTATTCTTCGATTCATACATTTAGTTCACCAACCATTTTGGAGTAATGTCATAAGACTCAAAGGAAAAATATGAAGAATTTTATCCAAGTTTCCATTGTATGCACCCTAGAAACTTTATATCATGAACTATTTGATATAATTTCTCAAATAAATTTGTTAATGAACTGTTTGATATAATGCCTCAAATAAATTTCCAATAGTGTTTTCACTATAATGATAGAAATAGTGTTTCTTTTGATATACGCCTCAAATACCTCTTCATTAGTAGTTTCGATATAATGCCTCAAATAAATTTGTTAATGAACTGCTTTTGATATAGGGTGCATACAATGGAAACACTATTTCTATCATACCCATCAAAAATTACCATGAACTGTTTGATATAATGCCTCAAATAAATTTGTTAATGAATTGTTTGATATAGGGTGCATACAATGGAAACACTATTTCTATCATACTCCATCAAAAATTACCATGAACTGTTTGATATAATGCCTCAAATAAATTGGAGGTGCCTTAGCAAAAATTTATGCAAAATGTGGAAGCATAGATAGGGCATGTTAATTTTTTGACAGAGTAGAAATGTATCATAAAAATAGTGTATGTTGAAAACACTTTAGAAGCTTTCAAACAAATGCAGTTTCAATTCAACAAATTTAAAAAATTTCTCATTTAGGGTTTCAAAATTTAACAAACAAATGCATTTTGAACTCTACAAAATTTGAATTTGACAAACCTGGTGCTCGATATGCAAGTTGGGTTGATGAACTTTGGAGAGACGAAGTTGAGTTTTTGTTCACCGAAGAGAGAATTCAGTTTGTTCGCCATTTGTAGATCATGGTCTCGGTTCACCGCATGCACAAGCACAGGGAAAGCAACTGGTAAAAAGTGAAAATGATAGTCGAAAATGACAATGATTTTTTTTGTCTTATTTAAGGGGGTTCGGTCGAACCCATGTTCGACCGAACCCCTTTAAATAAGATTATTTTTGTTTAGGGTTTGTGGGTTCGATTGAACATATAATGTGGTTCGGTTGAACCATTGAGTTCAACCAAACCCATTGAGTTTGGGGAAAAGGAAAAAAATGAAATTTCCTTCCTCATAAAATTTGTAAACCACTATTGTGGTTTGACCCAACAATCGGTATTAGAGTTCGGGTCATAGGTTCGAATCCCTCACTTGCATTGGGGGGATTGTTGCAAGGTGTGCACCCTTGGTCTCCTTGTGTTGTGCAACACAACACTTGTATTGGGCATTAATAGGTCAATCTTTTGGTGCAATGACAACCGTCTATGCAACACTATCCTATTTTCATGCACATATGGTTTACAATGTTATCAAACAATGCCATCAACTTGAGACACTTTGTCTTTCATTTAAGTTCTTGACTACTTGTCAAATAAGTAAAAAAAAATAATATCAATCATTAATAAAAAATCACTTCTTTTATAATAGTTCATATTTTTTAATGTTTTCCTCATGGTTCTATGCTCAAAAACATAATAATAGTGCTGGTAAAAATACAGTATAAAATACCAACTTCTTTTATTTGAAAGAATACTATGTTAAAGTGTTTTAAAATCGGATTATAAAACTAATTTCATCCAGTTAACTCAACAATGAAAACATCTAACTTATGTTTTAATTTTATAATTACATAACATAAAATATCCTTTACATAATCTTTATATAAGGGTGATCCCACAATACTGGTTTACAATTTTTGGCCAAATTGGACATTGAACTGATTTTTTCTAACTAAATCTTCACTTTCAGGCACCTATAGTGGCTAAACTGTGAGGAATTTGAAGATGATGCAAACTAGTGAGTTGTGACATTTTGTGTGTAGATTCTAAATATATTTTTTTCAAATTTTTTTGGAATCATGTAGTGCCCCTCCGTGTTTGGCCTTTTCTGGAGATTGATAAATTTTGTTATGAGTTGTCTTGTTTAATTAAATTGGAATTAAATAAATAATTAAATAAATCAAAATTGAAAATGGATATTTATATAGAATTATTAATAATTAATTTATTAAATTAAAATTGTTATGTGATAAAGTATTTTAATTTAAATGTAAAAATAATTATTAGTATTATCATTGAGATTTAAATATGCAAATGAGAAAAATAATATAATTGAAAAATAAAATAGTTAATTGGATGTGATTTTGAACAAGTTGTTAAAGCAAGTTAACAAAAAAAGATAGAAAAAGTGGAGTTTGTGCACATGCATTGTAATGCCCCTCACCACGAACCCTAGGGGAAGTTGCAATTCACTAACCAAACGCAACAAATTTTTTTTTTAAAAGAGCAATAACGAACAAGTTCGCTACACATTGCCAACATCCCCTAAGCCTACGAGACAAAGATTACTTAAACCCGAATTAAACAACTAAGGAATTAAAACATAACATCATTCAATTAAGGAATTAACTTGATATATGCATTCCATACATGATTTAACATCAAGGACCAATTGACACATCACGATATCCAATAACAACTGTTTACATTATAATTACATCACTCATTCCCCGAATGAGGTAAATCAAATAAACATGATAATTTATTACAATTTCCACCTCGATACAAATGAGGGGTAAAGAAGTACAAGAATAACATAAATGAAAGAACTAGAGGAGCAACTGGATCCAACGAGCTCTCCAACATGAAAGTCTCATCCACACGATCACGAACAAAGCCAACGGTGTAAGGTGCACGTTCCACCCAACCAAGTGAAACCCAAAGGCTCACCCCCCGTGCTAGGAGATAGTAACAAGGATTTCTGGTCAAGAACAAATACCTCAAGACAAAGGCTAAACATAACTGAACCGACTAGAATACCAACAACATCACTTATCATAGTACGAAAACTCACAAGACAACACATTGCTTCCAAGTTACATAGAACAAGTACACCATAGTACAACACACAATAACTGATTCACTTGTTGACGTAGGGAGAGTGTCATACATAAATTGCCATGAGTTACCCTAGCTCAACCTTCCTAGGCTACCGGACCCCCATCATGGGTTACCCTGGCTTGCCTCTACCGGCGCCGGACCCTCATGCAAAACTATGTGTCTCATCTCATCTCGAGTCTTAACAATGCATGTTCCATGAGAGAGGCATTCTTTAACTTTATTAGTGTGAAGTTCCCCATTAATTCTTTTAGATTATCACTTGATTAAACTCTAAGTGAGTTACCCTGACACCTCTTTGGGCGTCGGACCCCCACAAAGGGCCACTCTCCTACTGACAACACGGGGGTACAAAACCACAATCCAATGGCAACTGGATACAAACGACCTCTCCAATCCTAGGAGGAAACAAGTAAAGGAAATTCTTCTCCAAACACTGGAGGAAACAAAGTACAAACACCACTCCTTCCCAAGGAGGCACAAACTACCTAACCCTCTCCTAATCCCAAGGAGGCACAAACCATCTCCGTTCGTGAAAACCGGGTGTAACAACATGGTGTAACCATGACACGTGTAACCATGACACATCTCAAGTTGACTCTCATAAGAATAACCCACATCAGGATACAACTCCCTTATCTGGAAGACTTCAACAATTACTCTAGACTCCCCACTTTGAGCAAGAACGAATTAATAGTAAAATCATTTCAAGCAATTAACAAACTAATATTCAGATTTCCTAAATCCAGTCAATCACAGTTGCAATTGAAATAATTTAAAGCCATTCATTCATTTTGAATATCACCATTAAATTTCATCATCAAGCATTTAATATTCAAGAACGTTTGACAAAAAAAATTGTTTATTAACTCTAATTCCACATCTATAATCATAATCAAGCCTTCAAATAATGAAGTCATTTAACTAATATTTAAATCGATTTTCTTATTCTAGATTTACTATGATATTCAAATTACATCATTTAATTTAATTCAAGGCATTTATCTTATTCAATAAAACGTATTTCACACTAAGAATGCCTTGTTCATTACATAACTATAAATTTTACTAAAACATTAATTTATTTAATTATTTCAATCTGCTAAAAAAAAAACCAATTTTAATTTCCATATTAAAACCATTTAATAGAACTTACACTCTATTTAAAATATAACATATATACTATATATATACCCATATACCTTATGAATATATT
The DNA here is from genome assembly GCA_007258455.2 of Sequoia sempervirens. Lineage (NCBI taxonomy): Eukaryota > Viridiplantae > Streptophyta > Pinopsida > Cupressales > Cupressaceae > Sequoia > Sequoia sempervirens. Next base: position 5,922 of record VDFB02192519.1, on the reverse strand, counting down.
CATACACACATATATGACATATATACAATAATATATATATATATATAAAACTTATTTTTTATATTTATATTATTTAAATATTAAAATAATATTAAATATATAAATAATATATATATATATATATATTATTATATAATAATATTATTTAAATATTAAATAACATAATATAAAAATAATTTTAAAACATTGAAAACATAAGCCGTTTTAGGAGCCTTGGTACCGGCGTGATATAAAGCGCCACCGATCATGCTATACATCAGGCATGGGCACGTGTCTTGGCCTAACGCCTCCACCCGAGGCGTGGCCGATTTGGGGGTGGGGAGTTGTAGCCCACCTCCTTTGCGCAAAAAAAATTACATTATTATTTTTATTTACCTTTTTCCAACAACAAAGCGAAAGTGACGAATTCATGGGGGTTTTGCTGGTTTAAATTCAAATACAAGTTTCTTTAAATATATACAAATATATTTATATATATATATATATATATATATATTTGTGAACATATTCATGTATTGATATGCATGGATATATTCACAAACATATATATACCCAGATTTAATTTCATATTCAAATTGAGCAAATAAACCAAATACTTGCAAGAAAAGAAGTTATTTCCAAAAAAACAATAAGAGGGTTTCCAAAATCCATTCTCAAATGGAGGTTTCCTTGAATTCATTCTATTTGTTTGATAGAAATTTCTGGTTTGGTTTCAATTTTCCAAATCTAACTACAAGTTTACTAAATTAGAGAGCATTTTCTTTTATGAATTTTCAAAGAAACTACCACTATGTTTTCATTCTTTCAAAATGAGAAGAAAAAGGAAGAAAATAGTAGAACCTTGTGTTTTCTCCACAACTTGCAAACTTCAGCAATGGAGATCTTCCCTTTTCTTTTCCAATTTAGCTCCACCCAAATCCTCAATCTTCTCTTTTCAATTTTTTCCAAGAATTTTCATGCAAGTTTGCTCTCCCCATTTTCAAATTAAAATTCAAAATAAAAACACCATTACCTTATGCAATCCTTCCCCAAATTTGTCAAAGCCCTAAAATGGACTCACCCACCAAAATTTATTGCTAATTTAGATATTTTCTATTTTGCAATTTTTAAACAATTTCTATTCTCAAATGAAATTTGCATAATATCTTTTAAATAAAATTACATTTTCAACCCAAATGAAAATTTAAATTTTCTTTTAACCAAATTGAATTCAACAATTCATAATGCCATTCTCAATTCTTTTTCAACTTTATTTCTAAGAAATTAAATATAAGACATATTTCTAATTTCTGATTTAATCCAAATATCTAATAATACCCACACAGCTAAATTAATTTAATTTATCCCCATTAATTTAATTAGTCAATAAAATAAATCTAATTCAAAATTAGATTATTTTATTAATTAAATTAAATTAATTAATTAATCACTAATTTTCCAACATCTCAATAAGACAAAACAATCATCATTATAAATTCCAAAAGCCATTTAATCCCTTTTAACTTGAAATTTTAAATATAAAGTCAAAGGGGAAACTAACAACATAAACACTGAACCCGACTAAGACCGACGACACACTATGGCTAGGGTGATGGTTTGACACCGAAATCTTAGTTACTATCTCCCAATCGATACCATTGGTCGATGGACACGCTCAGACCTGTGAAACCAGGTGGAGTCGATGTCCTATACCTGCATCCTGCACACAATACAAGTGTCGAAACATGCATATAATATATTAAAATACACCGTGAAGAGGAAATCGCGGAATCCCAGGGCACTCGCATGCGAGTGATGTGCTCCCGTCCCCTTCACCAATACAATATCACTAACCGATGCATCTAATCATCCATGATATAATCAAAACATAAAGCATCAGTAATTCATATACATGCTAATTTAATCCATAACATGAAATAATAATAACATCTGAATAAAGTACCATCACATCAAAACATAATGTTTACATCGCTTAATAGATAGCGGTTAAATAACTAAGTTCCATAGTCACAATCTAGCAGAGAAATAAAAACATATCATAGAAAGAACAACGTTAGATCAAGAAGAAGCAAATGGAAGGTGTTACATGCATGACTCCCAACTAATTGCTGAATGGAACATGTTGTTTTTATGAGTCTTTTTGTTTTCAAAAAACAAAATCTTTCCTTATTGTCTTTTGGAGGGGATTTTTGGGTTTGCATGTTGGATTTTGTTTTTGAACGGAGAAAACCTGTCTGCAAAATTATTTTGGTAAAAAAATAAGTATGTTCGATTGATTGTTTTGTTTTTTGGGGAAAAAGTGGATCATTATTGAATTGGAGGGAAGAAGTGGAGCGTTGTGAACATGACAGTTGATCTCGGCAGTGTTCTTCTATCTTAGTAGTGTTGGACTCCAGGTTGGCTTCGTCTTGTTTCCTATTTAGTTTCTTCGATTGATGTAAATTGAATTCTTCTCTGTTTGTCGAAAATGATTGTTTGTTCATTGATTGTGTTTTGAAATGTTTCATAAATTCATGATTTGAATGCTTCCTTGCATGCATATTCTACAATTTTAGTCGCTTATTTAGGCGTCAAATTTATTATTGTTCCAGCCGAATGCTTTAACCCGAAAACTTCTTAGCATTTTAAACAAATTCGTTTTGTGCATGTCTTGCGATCACCGCTATCCACGAGTTGATTCTTTTGCTGAGGCATTCACCTTGTTCATGTACCTACCTTATGCAGCCGTTTACACATGCATGCTTTACTAAGGTGTGGCGGTTTCTAGCTGATTGCTTTTGTATGAAAATCTCTGAAGCCTTTCCTCCTCCTGTGTTGGCGTCTTCTCTACTTCCATTTTGTCACTGCATTTGTAATCAAAATATTGCCTTTGTTTGTTGACATGCGATTTATTTTTGAGCCTATAAGTGTATAAATTGTAGGATACATTCTAAGTCTGTGATTTGTCTCCATGCGTAGTAATTGACACTAATTAGTTCGATTTACATTTTTATTGGTGACTTATGCAACCAGTATGTGGTATTCAGTAAAAATTGTTTAGGTTGAGATCTGATGCATATTCGTTGCATGCTTGGTAGTCGACTTCCTTCATATTGCCTCACTTGACTTTCATGTTCTTGCTGGGAATTTGACTCATTATTATTTTTGGCATAGTGAATCGGCCTTTACCTTTTTACTTAAATTTCTGCAAGAATTGCTAGGTACTGATGTGTGATGTATGCGCTACCCCCATCCACTTAACCGTGTGCCTTCATACGCCTAATCCCCAAGCAAAGCTTATAATTTTAGGAGGCGTTTCAATGTGCTTCATTATTTCTGAGATTTTAGAACTCCTTGCGAAAATTTGTGGTATGTGCATTCTACAATCATTCCATTTCGCCCCACGAGATAGTGATCTCTCCGTGGCAATTTGTCAAATAGTCCTGGTATTTTGTCTATGAGATTCTCATCTGTATATTTGTCCTTGTAGATCGCTGCATATACTCTGTTCTTGACCTACGTATAACATGTTCCCATAGTGTTTATTGATTCGTTTCTTTGTTTGAATCCGTAGTTTTTGATTCGCCTTAAATGCATTTGACTTATATGCTCTTTATTTGGAAATTGATAGAGCTATGTTGGAATTTGATTATAAGCAGTTTGCTGTGAATGTATATGCTATTTTACAATCTGCCTTATGGAAATTTCATGGTGTTTAAAAATACATACTTATTTATATATGTATGTATTTATATTTATATAAGATAATATTATATTGGTTATATTTAATGGATAAATATGTAGGTGAATGTTTTTATTTAATATGTGAGAATATATATATTGTCTTATTAAAAATGAAACATTGTATTTTAAAACAACATTTAGTTATATATATATATATATACACGGGATAGGGTGTTAAAAGGAATAATTTTTCCTTAGGGGTAATTGATTAAGTAGATAAATAAATTGATCAATTAAGTGAAGAAAATTGATTTATTTATGTTTTATGTAATTGGGAAATTTGCTAAAATAGGTTATCCCTTTTGTTAATTAAGAAAATTCTTCATCCTTGTTATAAATAGATATACCAGTCATTGAAATAAAGATAATGGTTTAAAATGAAGTTTATAGAATTATATATGAAATTGAGATATTTTACGACATTTGATTATTGAGTTTCAACTTATATATATAATTTATGAGTGGTGTTTAAAATATTTATATTTTGGGTGAATCATTTATATTAAAAGACAACATATCGTTATAATTGAATAAATAAATAAATAAATAAATAAATATATATAAATATATAAGATTTGTATGTAAGATTTGATATTATAAAAAAATTTCTCTGTCTTGTAATTATGTGATAATATAGAAGGTGAATTGCATAATTAAATAAATGAAAAGAGCTCTATTTGCATGTATGTAATTAGAATAATTGCTATGTTTGGTAAGTAGATTATGTAAGAGAATAGGTCAATTGTTTTAGTTAAACTTTGTTAATTAGATAGGCTTGGTTTATTTCTTATATAGATAAATAATCTCTTAATTGAAATAGGGAATTAGATGGGGATTAAAAGATTAAGTTAGATAATGAAGTTGGATATTAAGTAAAGGGAAAGTGCAATTATATATATAAATATATATTGAGATATTTAAAAGAGTGATTAAATAAATGAGCTAGATTATCTTTGTTTGATTAATGAATGCTAATTGCTTTTATAAATATTCAATAGCTAAAATGTAAATTACCATGTGTTTTCTTGATTGAATTATGGGACTCGTTTGTTACTTTGGGGTGGGTGCATGAAGATGGGTAGCCAATTTGTGGCCACTTTTTGATTTTTTTTTTGAAATCTCATTACGCAAGCGTGTTATAATGCGATCACGTTATGGATTGGTGTGTTGAGCTTGAGGCTTGACCACAACGAGCCCATAATGTGAGCACGTTATAACACGCTCGCATTATGACCAATTAACAAAAAAAAATGAAAACAAATTCATTTTCACTTCTCATTGTGTTTTTTTTGTTGCCCACGGCCAAAACCCTAGTATTCCGCACTCGCGTTCTAGGAGGAGCTATTTTGCAAAATTCTTCATCAACGGTCGCTGTTGCATCTCTAGGATTTCGCCATGTTGACAAGGAGGTCTGAGAGGTAAGGATTGTTTGCTTTTTGTTTTGAATTTTTTAGTTTTAGGTTGTATTTGATATTTATTTTTTGAATTTGTAGGAGATGCTAATCAACCTGCAAACCCTCCTCAAAATCCTCAACAAGCACAACAACAACAACAAGAACAAAATCCTCAAGTTAATCAACCACAACAACAAGATCCTCCACCAATACCTCAACACCCTCTTGGCACTTAGCAAAATTTAATGAGTGAAATTGAGAAAAATAAAAAAACAAATTAAGGATTTAATCAGGAGGTTGAGCGATTCAAACAACTCAACCATGGAAAGAATGACCATGGCAACTTCACTGAAAGAAATGTTAAAAAATGTAGATTCAATTAGTAAACAATTAACTAGATGGCAAGATAGGAGGCAATCGACTAGGGCTTATTACACAGATAAATTATCATATAAAGATGTAAAAGATTTAAAAATTACAAAATGTGATTTGTGCTCATTATTCATTGACCCACACATAAATGAAAATCTTACCCTCAATGTGAAGAGGTTTCCTATTCATTGGTGCCACCACCAACATATTAGGAACTTTTTTTTATGATAGGTGGTACATGGTTTTTGATTACCCACCGTGCAACAATTGTGAAGTCTAGCAATATTTCTTTAGGAAACTATACTGTGAGTTCATCTTGAACAAAATCCCAAATTATTTTGATATGAGGGACTTCTAGGGGATAAGTGGGGGGTCATATCAAGATAGACCCGATGCACAATAGGATCCTATTCGACAAGGGAGACGACCTCTC